>JAJONR010001899.1:0-102302 GCA_029582245.1 Solanum etuberosum | reverse complement strand
ATTAGCATATCTCATAAGTTTGGTTAAGTTTCATTTAAAAAATTTATTTTTAAATTTTATTTTATGTTTATATATTATTATTATTATTTTACGTATTATTTTGTAGGATTAGAAAAACGTAACAACAATATTTTGCGGGATTAGAAAAAAGAAAAAGAAAAAACTAGGACTTAATTTATTTTTGTGGTGAATTTTTCGTTATGTAATGATTTAATTTGTGAAATAATTTTAGAATTTATTTTTCTTGACATTTTTAATTATATTTAAATCATCATATTAATATTAAATCAATATTTAATTAATTTTTATGTAGAATTTTTATTGAAAATTTAAATACGTACATTTTAATCTGATAAAAATAAAAATTTAGTTATAAATTTTATAATAGATATCTAAAATAATTTCTTTCTATAAAATAATCTTAATTAAAAGTGCATTGATAATGTGATCAAACAGAAAAGAAAAAATATATTTATTCTGAAAGAGGCATTTTTTTTTACTTATTTAGTAACTATAGGGGCATTTTTTGACCAATCTATCAACGGCAAGAGCATTTTTGGATAAAAAATTTGACAGTAAGAATATTTTGAGCCAAACGATAAATGAATGATATGTTTGTTCATTTCACATAGTTTAAGGGCATTTTGACCCTTGTTCGAAAAATAAATATAAGGAAAAAAGGACAAATATACCTCCAAACTATCATAAATGGTACACTTATACCCTTCATTATACTATTAGGACATCATCATCCGTACCGTCTAAATTTTGGAGCACATATATCCTTTACACTAACAGATAGACACGTGTCTTAATCTAGTGCCTATATCCGATATTTATTAAAATTTAACCCCAAAACAAAGAAACCGCACGGATTAATAAAAAATCACCAAAATATTATATACCTACTCACACACTAACACCCTAATAAGATAAATCAAAACACCCCCGAATCGAATTTCACTCAGTTGGGACCAAGAACCCCCAAACCCTAAGATCTTCTGTGTTTTTCTTCGATCTTTTGCAGCGTAACAAACTTTTGCTTCTGCGATATTAGTTGTAATTTCATCCATAATTATCCCTAAAATCCTAAATCAGACCTTATCATATGTCTGAAATTAGTTCTGATTCAATTACTCACTCGGTGATGACTTATTTTTGTGGTGAAATTGCTCGTTGTTTCACTTCAAGGACTCCATTGAACCTCAGAAGATTCTAAATTTAAGGTATATTTTTAATCAATTTATATGATTTATAAATGTCACATCCCGAGCCTACACCCTGGACGTGGCCGGCACTTGAGAACTATTATTGGCTCCCAAGCGAGCCCTTGGTCTGGCTGACTACTTAGCGGAGGATTTGACTCAAGCAAATTAAAAGATTTAAAGAGAAACCATATAACTTAACTGTCTCAAGTACTCATTTAAGCAAAATATAATCTTCGCAAAACACTTTAAAGAGAGAATTTCTGAAAACAACTCAACTATGAAGCCTCTAAGTTCAACATGGACGTCGGAACAAAATCCTTGACGCCCCAAAGTAAATACTGAAATGAAAAATGGGGCCCTCCGTAATGCAAGGAGGACTCACCAAAACTCTCAAAAGGGAAGTGCAAAGTGATCTCAACAAAGAGCCTATTGATGATCTTGAACACATGTGATGCATCATAATAAGCTTCAGGTCTAATGACATCAGTACATTGAATGTACAAATGTGCAATATACCCGAAGAAAAATGACTGGATGAAAGGACTGCAATAGATGTAAATACATACTCAACTGAATGTAAAGAAATAAAGGAGTGAAATCATTTCAACTTTACAAAATACTTACTCAACTCTGAACTAAACATATCAAGTGATCTGATAAAATACACTTTTAACTCTAATGGGGAGACTTTCTAACCGACAATCATCACTATGAGCAATGTGATGATACAACATTTCGCCACATTGTCAGAACTGTCATATACCTTGTCGGGATATAGAATATCTCAACTTAGTGGATCCACTAAAGCTCTACTCGAAAACAATAAAGAGTCATCTAAAAAGTACGATCATTTACCCATGTTGGCTACATGATTTATGAGGAATGTGAGTTGTCTGAACTCATCCCCATATCGATGCTCAATACCACTCCTAATAAATATATACGCATGCTCAAGTAAAAATACTCTTTCTCTGTTTTAAGGTAATTACTCAAAAGATCCTCTTTAAGAGGAAATGTCTCAATTATCTATGGCAACTCTTTTAACTCTTTATGAAAAGCAAAGTTCTCTTTCTCAATGTAAAAATGATAAATTTGGAAATCAATTAGTCCCCCATACTCTATCAAAAATCATTTTTTAAACTCTACTCAAAAACTCATCTTTACTTCTCAAAATCAATTTGAGACAGAAGAGCTTGGTTAAAAGATTTTCAATAAAAACTCAATAATAGGGTTCATGCTGAAAAATAGACATGAACAACCAATTCAAGAATCTCAATGCAAGATATAGCAACTCAAAAATCAGGAATAGAACTCAAAACTCAAAAAAAAAACTCATCTCAATAATTATCAAAATCAAGGATGTAACCCTAGATTATTCTTTACTGATAGAAAGTATATGTAGGGCATGAGGAAGAACTCAGTTCATCGCTATGAATAGCCTTACATACATGGAAGAACAAAATTCTTGGCGAAACTGGAAGAATGCTTGAAAGCCCTAGTTTTCTCCTCTTGGGTCCTTGCTCTAAGACTTGGAAGCGTTAATGAACATAAAAGGATTGATTAACACTGTTTAAACCTTTTACTATGTGTAAAAACATTGGGTTTAGGCTTAGAAGGGTGAAAAAGACCGAATTACCCCTCTTAAAAAGCTATCGAAAATCTTTCATAGGGCCATCTACGCTTCGTGATTTGATCTACGATCCCATCCGTGGATTTTATATTAAATTTTAAGGCTCAAAATTTTATTCTACGGGACAAATCTATGATCAGTAGAAATTTTTACGGACCGTAGATCCAATCCGTAGATTTTATACTAAATTTTCAGGCTTAAAAGTTCATTTTACGGGTCCAAACTACGGCTCATAGAAGTTCCTACGACCCGTAGAATGGATCCATACCCCAAAATTTGACTCTCTGAACATTTCCTATGGCTTGACGGTATGGGTAGTCAAAATTTCTATGGCCCGTAGAAGCAATTCACAGGAATTGATGAAGCAACTCTAATGTGGTAGTCTATGGTAAAATGGTCATAACTTCTTACTCCGAACTCAAAATGAGGAAAACTTGGTGGCATTGGAAATAAGAGGCATAGACCTTCAATTTGATAGGTCATGTGTCACCTAATGCATTATTTGCTGAGAGATATGATCATTTGAAGTTGATCTAAGTAGAATCTTATGTCAAAACTTAATCGGTAAGGAAGCTTTCAACTCAACTTTGTGCTAGGGGGTTCTTGTGACCTTAATTCATATCCAAAATCATTTCTAAACTAAAGAATTGACCTTTACACCTATGATAAATTTAAAAACCACCCAATACAACCTTACATGTAAATAAAGAATGGTTCGAGCCTTAACTTAGAAATTTTTGAGGTGTTACAACAAATGCATATTCGTATGATCCTGAATTCCTTTCTATTGTTCTGGATTAGATTGAAAATTGTGGTTTTAAGAAGTGGAAAGATAATTCTCCTAGAAATGCATTGGTTAAAGTAGATTTATTAAAGTCTAAATTGGAAGTTGCTACGATGAAAATGGAGAATTTGAGAGAGTCGTTGAATGTGGTTAAGATTAAAAGAGACAACTTGGAGAAACAATAGAGGATTTAGAGAGTATAAACTAATTCAAGGTGAACAAATTAAGAAGCGAAATTGTTGAAGAAAACATATTTTCATTTGTTGTGTTTGTGGGATATGTTGTTACAATTTTCAAGTGATGTAGTTTCTTGGTTGTGAAGTGCATGTTTTTCTTGGTTGCAATTTTCAAGTGTAAGGAAGATATGTTTTTCTTGGTTGAAATTTTCTAAGTGTTTTTCTCGTATAAGATATCGTATGTAGTTTCTTGATTGTGTCAATCTATTTTATGCAAACGATTCTTAATTTTCGAATGATGTAGTGTATGTCTTGGTTGTGTAAGTATATGTTTTCAGGTTGTGTAAGTGTATGTTTTCAGTTTTCCTTTTTGCAAACAATTACAGTCCACAAGTATGTCCATTTATTAAAACTCAAAATAAGGAATCCAACAAATATACAAACTTGGGTCCAAAAGTGACCCAAGCCCGAACACAAAAAACGAACAACAAGACCACTATTTGGAAACTAAATCAGCCGACTCTTCATCCAACCGAAATTGTTTCCTGAAGAACTCAAGTCCGTCAACACTGGAAACACCTCCTGGCGACTTGAAATAACCGCTGAATCGATAAAGATCCAAGTATGGGTTGTAATCACCTCCATATCAAAACTCTCATTGATGTCATGATTCAACAGCCATTGAAGACTTCTTCTACCTGGATGTTGTCGACTTGAATCTGGGTTATAAACAACGCCGAGGGGTGCCAATACCATCAGTGACAAAATCTTGTCAAGATGAGTGTCTTGCCTTTACTTTCTTTGTGCAATTTGGTACTCAGTCTTTTGATTAGTCTCCTCAACAGGTTGAACCCCATTGGGATTAATACCACTGTTTAAGTTGACGCATCGCAAACGTTGTAACCAAACTCTTTATCGCTTGGAGATTGATGGTACTCAAATCTCCCCTTCCTCATTCTGTTGTATTATTTTCTCATTACAACCTTTTATCCATTGTAGCTTCTGTTTTGCACTTTTCTAATCCTCAAATTAGGTATATTTGCTTTCTCTTATTGCTAGCCTTCTGTGATAGATCCTGAATGTTATGATATTGTATTCTCTCTATTTCTGCAAAATGAACAAATGATTTAGTAAAAAAATTAGCTAGGTTGTTGCCTTCTCTGAAAGTATGAACCACTTCCACTCCATGATTCTGTAATACTTGCTTAATGAGCTTGACATCCCAAGATATCTGCCATGGAACCTCCCATACTCCATTTAGTATTTTTTGGGCTAACAGTGAATCAGTCTCAATAATCAAAGGCACCAAAGTCTCCTGAATACAGTAATATAAACCCTCCCTAATTGCCATGATCTCAGCCTCCAAAATTGATTCTTTTGTAACCCCTTTAGATTCTGCATACACCAGACCCCCCTCCTCATTTCTGATACAAAAAGCTATAACTCCAACTCCTGTCTCATATTCAAAAGAAGCATCAGTATTGCACTTATAAACCCCTGCTGGAGGATGAATCCTATAAACCCCTGCTGGAGGATGAATCCATCTCACAATATTAGTCCTTATCAGTGGTGAATACCCTTAAAGGAACTGGATAATTGTGGGCCAAGTTTTAGGAATATTCCTTAACCATGGATATCTAAACTTGGTGAACAAATAAATGTTCTTCTGAATCTCCAAGATCATTCAATTTTTAGCCATGCTTCCATCAAGTTTAATCACATTCCTCCTTTTCCAGATTTGCCAAATTATAAAAGCAGGGATTGCTTTAAACAGTGGCATAAATTTAGGAACTCCATCAGCCTTCCACCACTCCTGTATTATCTGATTTAGTTGAACAATGAGAAAATTTAGTCCTGCAGCATTCCTAAACCATTTCCACACAATTTGAGTAATTGGACAGTTAACAAAAAGATGAGCAAAGGTTTCAGGGGCATTATTGTTACAGCAACAACATTCAACATGATCCACAATCCCTTTTCTAATCAGCACCTCCCCTATAGGAATTCTTCTAAACCATAATCTCCATACAAAAAAGGAAATCTTGAAAGGCAAACTTTTCTCCCAAATTTTTGAGATATTGTCAATTTGGTCTCTTCTGCTTCTGCATAATTCCCAAGCTGAGCTTACTTTAAACTTCCCATCACTTCTTGGGATCCACCAGGCTATGTCCCTACCTTCAGTAACAGTGATGTTTCCAAATACCTGAAAAATGTGATTACAAATATCATTGTTGAAATTTGTAATTAATACATTAGTCTTCCATCCCTCTTCATTAAATAATTCCTGAGCAGATTCCAACTGACTCTGATCCAGTGAAATAGGCATCAAATAATGTAAGGCTCCTAGTTGTGTCCAGTTGTCATACCACACACTAGCATGCCCTTCTCTAAGTTCCCACCATATTTCTTGATCAAAAAAATCCCTAGCTTGTAGCATAGCTTTCCAAATTTGAGATCCTCCTTTCCATTCAACTACTTGTGGCCTCAGTCTTTTGCAATACTTGTTCCACATGTAATTGGACCAAAGGGTATTTGTTGTTCTGAACTTCCACCATAACTTTGCAAACAAGGCTTTAGACACATCGAATAGTGATCTAAATCCTAATCCTCCCTCATTTTTAGGCAAACAAATATCACTCCAAGCTAACCAGTGAGTAGCTCTGCCCCTTTCCTTAGAATTCCATAAGAATTTTGCAAAAGTCTTATGAATATAATCAATAACAAATTTGGGAGGATTAAGAACAGATGGGAGATAGATAGGAATACTCTGTCAGACATGATTAATCAGTACTGCTTTTCCTCCAAAGGATAAGATCTTCCCTTTCCACAAATGCAGCTTGTTCTGAATCTTCTTAATAAGCTCTTTAAAATGTGCTTTCTTCTTCTTTGCATGGCTTATAGGACACCTCAGATAAGTTAATGGGAAACTCCCTTTGCAGAAACCTGTTACTTCTTCTACAATTTGAACAGAAGAGTGAACAGCTTTGTTAAACAAATAAAAGAAACTATTTTCTTTGTTTATAAGCTAGCCAAATTGTTGTTCATACATTTTCAGTACATTCATAATCCTTTGAAGATATTTCCTATCAGCAGAAGCAAAGATAATTGTATTATCTGCATAGGCAAGATGATTTAACTGATCACTCCACTTAGGCAGACCATAACCCTTATACCCATCCTCTTGGAACAAATTATTCAAAGCTCTGGATAACACCTTAGCAGACAATATAAATAAAGTAGGAGATAGAGGATCTCCTTGCTTTACCCCTTGGAAGAATGGAAGAAACCATGTGTTTGTCCATTAATTAGCACAGAGTACCAATTGTTTTCAATAAGTCTCCAGATCATGTCTAGCATAATAGAGCTAAAACCCATTCTCTCCAGAACCTTGATAAAAAAATGTTCAGTCCACCCTATCATATGCCTTGGCCATGTCAAGTTTGATAACCACATTGTCTGGTTTTCCTCTCAACCTGATGTCAGCAACAATTTCCTGAGCCAACAATACATTCTTAGTAATATTCCTACCCTGAACAAATCCAGATTGATTGTGAGAAATCAATCTAGGGAGAACAACCTTCAATCTGTCATGAATTAATCTAGAAATGATTTTGTTCACAAAATTGCTCAAGCTAATAAGTCTAAGATCAGAAAAGGATTTAATCATATCCTTCTTTGATAATAGCACTAGATTAGTATGAGTGATTGATTTTGGTAGTGTAGCTCCCTGAAAATATGCTATCACAACTTTTATCACATCAGACCCAACAATATCCCAATAATGTCGATAAAAACAACCAAAAAAACCATATGGCCCACATGAACTTTCAGCATTTAATTTAAACACCACTCTTTTGATCTCTGCTTCATCAGGTATCTGACTCATTTCTTCATTTTCTTCATGAGTAATTACAGGACTAATATACTGTAATAAAGAGTAGTCTGTTGTAGTTTCCCCACTAGTGAATTGTTTTTTAAAAAAATCAATTCCTTCCTCTGCAATTTCTGTTTCAGATTCAATCCATGTTCCATCAGATTTGGTAATTCCTTTCAACGGTAACCTCTTTCTTCTTCCTCTGACCAAGCAGTGAAAAAATTTAGTATTCCTATCTCCTTCTTCAAACCACTGCATCCTTGCTTTTTGTCTCCAAAATTCTTCTTCATAGTGTAAATAATGTTTCAATTCTGCCTGAGCTTGTTGGAGGATACCTCTATGTTCAGGTGATGGATCATTTAAAATAACTGCTCCTTTAGTTTGACTATCTCCTCTCTAATGGCCAGTTGTTTGAATATATCCCCAAACTTCTCGTTGCTCCGCTTAGTTAAAGCCTTCTTAGTTCTCTTCTGCTTCTATTTAAACTGCACAAATATATCTTCTGATGCATCTGCCACCCAATTCTGTTCAACCACTTCCTTTAAGTCTTCTCTCTCAGTCCAGAATTTGAGGAACTTAAAAGGTCTGATGATAGCCCCATTGCTGACTGCACAAGAAAGTAGCAATGGAGCATGATCTGACCCAGTTCTTTCCAAATGTTCTACCCCTATATTACCATAAAGATCCTGTAACATTTGATTAACCACCACTCTATCCGGTCTTTTAAATATACATTCACCGTCTGCCCTGCCATTCCACCATGTGAAGGGGTTTCCAGAGAAGTTCACATCCTCCAATCCACTAGAAATCAAGCATTCAGCCAAATCCTCATACTCATGTGGGTAAACTGGTAAGCCACCAATCTTTTCTTCCTCACCCAATATCACATTAAAATCTCCCCCAATCATCCATGGAATAGAATAATCCTGACTAATAGAGTAAATCTCCTCCTAGAGGAGCATCCTTTCTGTAGAATTGCACTTAGCATATATAACGGATGCTAGGATCTGTGCTCCATTCTCTAGTGTAAGTTGTAAAGTCAATTGTTGTTTTGAGTCTGAGATGACACCTACATGAACATGCTCCCTTACAAATACCCAAATCTGACCATTAACATTGCAGTTAACATAATTCATCCCTAATCTTCTTTTATACCTCTGAATATGCCTAGCATCTTGAAATGGTTCCATTAAAGCAATCAACAAAAACTTATGATGTCTGTGTAACATTTGAACTCTGTGAAAGGCCTGTTGCGTATTAACAGACCTAATATTCCAAAATACTGCTTTGTAATTTATTTGGAACTTGATTTAACCCCTCTTTTGGCCTGCACCCTTGAAGGTATGGTACTTGTGCTTTCTCCTTTGCTTTTACCCTTTCTTCCTCTGGTTAGTAATTTAGGAGATAATCCTTCCTCTTTACATACTTGTAACATATTAGACTCATTTTCTCCTTCAAAATATTCCACTATATCGTCGCCACCACCAGTTTCTTTAACTAAGTTCACTGTGCAGTGCTCTGCTGGTATCAATTGCCCCTGCTAATGAGATACCAAAGCATGCAGTGCTTTCATTGGTGCTGATCTGCCGATAGGTATAGTTGTTATTGTTGTATCATTGCCACTCTCCTCCAATTGTTGCCTATGTTAGTATGAATCATGATCTGATGGAAATTCACCTCCAGCTATCATTTGAAGAGGCATTGCCATCTCCCTACCCTGCACTAAAGTATTTTCTAGGTTCTCTTCATTGTCTTCACCCCTTTCTCCATGCATAGTTTTGGTAATGCCTTCAGTCATCCCCTTACCTACACTAACTTCTTGATCCCTTTTTTCACTTGCAGGGGCAATAAGATCAGAAAACCTTTGCAGATCCCTTCCCTCAGCCTCCAATGCAGAATTGTATACAGTCATTTCCCCCCTTCCCTATGTGTTCTGTGTCTTTCGAAAATTGTACTAATTGGTCTTCTCTTGCAAGCACACTTGGATCTACAATTGCATCATCCTCTACACTCTTTTCTCCTAGAGTACTCATCTTGCTGCCTTTATTGTCCTGATGCATTTTTGTTTCCTTCTTCTTTGGTGCAAATGCTTTGGATACCCAATCTTTGGTAGTCACCTGTTCACAGATTTTGTGTTTTGTACGTTGCTCATTTTCATTGACTATGTCCCTTTCTTTCCTTGAGGTACTAGTTGAGGGGTGCTTGTTTTTTTGTTCCTCGTTAATTGTGATTTCATCATTAAGAGCAGCAAATGAATTTTTAATACTCATGTTTATAACATTATCAATGTGTTCCCCTTGAATCTACCTTGGGACTGTTCTGTTGGTAGGCTTCCACTTTTTAAATTGTCCTCCTATACGAATCACTGGAGTGCCTGATTGTGTATTATGGACCTCTGTGTCTCTACTGTCATGTATTTCTGTATCAGAATGAACAGGTTGTTTGAGTTCAGGGTGAAGCACCCTACATTCCTCCTCTGCATGACCCTGTAATTTACATGCTTTACGGTATTTCGGCAATAAGTCATACTGAATGTTAATGTTTTCCACCCTTGATACATTTGTATATTCATTCATCACCTTTATCTCAATGACCTTAGGGAAATCTGCCAATATGTCCATTTGTACCTTGACTCTTGCACAACTTGGCCTTATTTTGTTAATTGTTGCCGTATCAAGATGTAGAGGTTTCCCTACTACCGAAGCAAGGGAGAAAATGGAATCCTTAACAAAAAAGGTTGGTTTTAAATCCGGATAGGAAATCCATGCCATTGCTTGAGTGGTTTTCTAATTTGTATTGAACTTTGCATCATAAATAAGGGGTCGCATCATATACGAGTAACCATCCTTTGACAATATATAGTAGACCAGCTTAGACATCATATTAATAAAGTCATCTTTTCTATCAAATCTCATAAGAATGTGTCGATTTCATAGCAAGCCAATCTTGCAATTTCCCTTAATATTGCATTGTTTAGGAATTTGAATACGTAATTCATCTCTCTCAGGCCAACCATAAGAAAATTTGCCAACAACAACGTATTGCAAATTCTCAATGATGTTCATCCTTTCAACTTCATTTTCGGTCCAAACCACCGTTGGCACCCCATTGTTATAACAAACTTGTTTAATTGGAATTTGTTCCACTGTCGATGTGCAGCTTTGTATCTCCGTATTGACTTTAAACAATTTAGCAAATCTTGATACTTCCTTACCATCTGTTTCTTTAGGCAATTTACTAACCTCTGTTATACCATGTTCTGATCTAGCGTGTTGTAATTTAGGGAAAGACCTATTGCATAGAAGTGCTAACGCCGGACCAGCTTTAGATGACTGGCCAGCGGCCGCAGCCATATAGGAGTGATCAAACGAACGAAAAATCTAGGGCTGAGCATAAGAGAGAGAAGAGAGCTTTATTAGAAAAGTTTTAACTTTTTTGAAATAAATAGGACTTTTAATTAATGTTACTCGTGCAACACGATTAAGTTAAACTTGTGAAAAAATTAAAAAAAATGGTACAAAGTTATACTATTAACACGGCCCAAAGTTGTAGCATGACATACCATACATCATCTACTCTACATCAAGTGTATCCCAACTATGCTAAAGATACTAAAAATGTAGAAGAAATGATAAGTAACTATTAAAATTGTACTTTCATATAATAGCTAATATGTCACTTACAAAACACTAGTACCATAAATCTAAAACTTCAGTTAAACACTAGTGCAATAATGGTGCTTGTTCTGACTATTAAATCTGAAACTTCAATTAGTCTAGCAAAAATATAAATCTAGTCGAAACATAAGTCTAGCAAAAATAAATACAGTACTGTCCACATCATTAAAGGCACCATCCTATATACAACAATAAAAAAAGGTCACCAACACACTATCATCCCCTTCTTGGACTTAACTTTTGAATCCTCAGTGCTTGTAGATGAGTGATAGTAATTGCATGTTTTCCCTTCCATGCTAAGTGAGTTGGTCATATTGGAAGGTTCGTAGGTTCACTAACACTAGATTTGTCACCTCTAAAGCTTATTACTCTAGTCCCAATAGGTTCTTGCAGGTTCTGCCTTTTTCTCAGTCTTGCTAAATAAGCTTCTTCAGAAACTATTCTTGGCCTTAAACAAGGGTCTTCATCATTTTCCTCAGCTTCCAAAAAAAAGCTGCTAGAAGCATACTCAAATTCATGTTGATTTTCTTGTGTTGGTTGAAGGTTGTTAAGTTGATGTCTTCCTAATAAGGTTCCTCTTCATCAAACAAACCTCTCCTAGCCCGCATCTTCTTTCTCCTAGCATTATCCTTAGTACCTTGCTTCCCCTTCTTAGTAGCTTGTTTCCTCTGTTTTGCATTCTTTATCGATAACACAAAATTATGAATTAATAAAAATTAAAAATGATTTTGTTTTCCACAAAATTTAATAAAAATTACCTTTTGACAACTTCTTGAATTATTATTTTGTTCTCCACAAGTACTACATGTTATCACTTTATCTTTTCTTGATTGATTTCGTTCTCCTTACATGTTAACTACTTCATTCTTTTTTCTACTCCTTATAACCTTAGATCTGCCAACAAGCTTGACCATTTCTGGTGGTTCAATGGCTTGTGAAGGGTCAACTTTCCAGAATGGTTATGTTCTAACAGGTTGCAACTTGTGTTTGTAAATTGTCAAAGATGCCTCCTTACTATAATACCAATCAATTTTAGTCTTAGGTTTCATTTTCTTGTGCTCCATGGCCTTGATTGCATGTGGACATAGAATTTTAGTGAGATCCCATGTCCTACATGTGCACTTTTTCTCCCTTAGATTAATATGTCTATTTGTACCTTCTGTGACCTCATAACCATTGTTTCATGTCATACCCCGAGCCTACACCCTGGACGTGACTAGCACTCGAGAACCATTGGTGTCCCTAAGCGAACCCTTGGCCTGACTTAACTCTCAGCGGAAGACTTACTCAACATAAGATAACTTTAAAAGTAAAGCTTTAACTCAAAATAACTAAGTCAGAATATTTAAAGAAACATTCACTAGCCAAAGTGGAAACTCAAGTCTCATACATCAATAACTGAAATGAACAAGACTCATGAACTATGTCTATCTATCTATGAAGCCTCTACTAACTGAGATGGACGTCGGGACAAGACCCACGACATCCTAATAAAACTAGAATGATAAAGCAAAATAAAGGGATCCTCCAGAAGCAAGGAAGCTCACCAACAACTCTGAAGCTTAACTGGATCAACGAAGCATTGGGTGTTGATCCTGGTTACCTGTATCTGCATCATAAAAGATGCAGGCCAAATGGCGTCAGTACATTGATGTACCAGCATGTGAGGGGAAATTTAAACAAGACATAAGCTTGAACTGGAACCGA
Organism: Solanum etuberosum; assembly: GCA_029582245.1. Lineage (NCBI taxonomy): Eukaryota > Viridiplantae > Streptophyta > Magnoliopsida > Solanales > Solanaceae > Solanum > Solanum etuberosum. Next base: position 89,246 of record JAJONR010001899.1, on the reverse strand, counting down.
AGAAACACTTACCTCATCTCAACTCAACTCAATCTCATTTCAATATAAAGCAAGAGAAACAATGCAGTATAAAGAAAAACTTTAAAACAGTAGATAATAACTCAATGTATTAGAAAATACAATATAAACTCTGTTTGTATGAAAAAATACAAAATAAAACTGTTGGGATATTCTCTAACCGACAACCACCACTATGAGCTATGTGATGGTACAACGTCTAGACCAAGCTGCCAGCACTGTCCTATACTTTGTCGGGGTATAGAACCTACTACTAAATGGATCCACTAGTCTATGCTAAAAGTATTAAGGAATCATCTAAAAAGTACGACCCTTTTTACCCACGTTAGCTGCATGGTTTATGGGGGCTGTGAGTTGTATGAACTCTCCCCCATATCGGGGCTCAATACTACTCCTAAAATATACTTAGCTCATTATGTTTTAAAGAAAACATTTTCTCTTTCTGTGGTTTGAGATTATTACTCAAAAATCTTTCTCTAAAAGAGATAATACTGAAAACAGCTCATGAACTCTTTTGGAAATCATTGTTTCCTCTTTTGCTTAAATGTGAAAACATTTACTCTTGGGAATACTTAGTTCCCATATATCATTTTAAAGAAAATGAATGCAACTCTACTCTTCCTCAAACTCAACTACTCAAGTCATTTAAACAAGTTTAAAAGATTTGTAAAAGACTTCTTAAAATGACTCGAAGAACTCTCAAGACTTGACTCTTAACTCTACCTTGAATTTGAAATATGAATTCAAGGTTATGATTTGTTATAGGAAAGATATCGTGATGATTAAATGAGTTTTAGATAGTTAATAATGAGAAACGGTTGAAAAATATTGTCTGGGGAGTAAGTCTATGATGCGGAGATGACTTATAATATTTGGTCGCGATATAATTTTTGAAATAGTGGAGTCCACGTTCTCTCCGCGACGTGGAGAGGGAAATTGTTCACTAGGGGAGCAAGTCCGCGACGCGGACTTGCATGCCAATTTTTTTCCGACTTTTTCCTTCCTCGTTTTCTAACCCCAATTCGCCTAGAATTGAATGGTTTCTTCCCCAATCACTTAGATTCAAATACCCAACACTAGTATATGATAATCTTCTCAAAACTACCCTTGAAACACTAACACTTATCTCAAGAATTCATCAAAACCTCAACAATCAAGATTAAGAAAGAAACTTCAATAAAACTCATCAAGAACTCAAATCCTTTAACATCATGAACGAAATTTCACTGAAAATAACATGATTGGCGCGTGGGTGAACGCACTCAATGCTATGTGAACTCACATACCTCTTCGGGATCAAACCCTTGGCGAAAATCCGCAAGAAAACCTTCGATTTCGCAAGAACTTGATGAATGCCTTGACCTTTCTCCTCTTTTCTTCTCTTTTCTCTTCTTGAACTCTTTTTCTAAAACCCTAACGTAATTTAGGATTGTGTAAACTGAACCAAATAAGTTTAGACCCCTAATTAATTACTAAAAATGAATTAAATCTGATAGGATAAGGAAAAGACCAAACTACCCCTCTTAAATCTGGGTAACTTTCCTTAAATAGACAACCCAACTTCAAACAGTCATATCTCCCTTATACGAGTTAGAAAATTAGCAAACTCAGTGGCGTTGGAAAGAGGATTCCAAGACCTTTCATTTGATATCTTATGGGCTACCTAACTCATCCTGTACTGAAAGTTATGGTCGTTTGAAGTTGACCCAAAGCTCATACTTAGCATAACTTGCCAAAATTTCCAAATTTACTCTTTCCAAAAATAGTTCTTTCTAATTCTAGTTCTTTTTAAGGTGGGATGTTACAATATCTCCCCCTTGGAAACATTCGTCCTCGAATGAGATCACTCTAAAGTAGAACTAAGGGTGACATCTAACATTTAGCTCAAACACCCAACCGGCAATATATAACACATCATATCGACTTAAAGAGTACAAAGTAAAGAATTAGTACTTTGATTTGAAGCTTCTCCGGGAGCAAAGAGATGTGTGTATCTCTTTTTCATATCCTCCTCAGCCTCCCAAGTCGCTTCCTCAACAAACTGGTTTCTCCATAAAACCTTGACGGATGCTACCTCCTTGGTTCTCAACTTGCGAACCTGACGATCCAAAATCTGAACAGGAATCTCCTCATAAGATAGATTGTCCTTAATAGCAATATCTTCAGTTGGTATAATAAGTGAAGGATCACCCATACACTTTTTCAACATGGAAATGTGAAATATCGGATGAACCGATGCTAACTCTGATGGTAGCTCCAACTCATAAGGTACATTGCCAATCCTCTTGGATATCCTGTAAGGGCCAATATACCGGGGACTGAGTTTCCCCTTCTTGCCAAACCTCATAACACCCTTAATAGGTGAAACTTTCAAGTAAACCCAATCATCTACTTCAAACTCTAAGTCTCTTCTCCTAACATCCGTATAGGATTTCTGACGACTATGCATTGTTTTCAACCTTTCTTGAATAGTCTTCACTTTCTCCATAGCTTGATAAACCAAGCCTGGTCCTATCAACCCAGTTTCACCAACTTCAAACCATCTAATAGGAGATCTACATCTTCTCCCATAAAGAGCCTCATAGGGAGCCATTTGGATGCTAGAGTGGTAACTATTGTTGTAAACAAACTCTACTAAAGGTAACCGATCATCCCAACTACCCTTGAAATCGATCACACAAACCCTCAACATATCCTCTGAAGTCTGAATTGTATGCTCTACTTGACCATCAATCTGAGGATGAAAAGCAGTACTCAAATTTACCTTGGAACCTAAACCTTTCTGGAAAGACTTCCAAAATTATGCGGTGAATTGCGCACCTCTATCTTAAATAATGGATATCGAAACTCCATGAAGTCTGAATACCTCTTGAATATATAACTTAGCATAATCTTCTGCTGAATGGGTAGTCTTTACTGGTAAGAAATGGGTTGATTTAGTCATACGATCTACAATCACCCAAATTGAATTATGCTGCCTGCGAGACCGCGGTAAACCTGTACTGAAGTCCATATTGATCATCTCTCACTTCCATTTCGGAAGATCTATGTTATGAGCCATACCACCAGGCCTTTGGTGCTCTACCTTGACTTGTTGGCAATTCGGACACTTAGCAACAAATTATGCAATACCCTTCTTCATACTATTCCACCAATAGACTTTTATCAAGTCGCGATACATCTTTGTGGAATCCGGATGGATAGAACCGGAGCTATGAGCTTCCTCCATGATCCTTTCTTGGAGTTCATCCACCCTTGGTACACACAATATACCTTGATACCTCAATACACCATCTCCCCCTTGTTCAAAAGCCATCATTTTTTGCTTATGAACATTTGCCTTCAATTCAAGCAAAATAGGATCTTGGTCTTGTTTCTCCTTCACATCAGACACTAACGATGATTCAGCCCCATTCATCACCACTACTCCTCCTTCGTTGGAATCCATTAGTCGGACTCCTAATCGTGCAAGTCTATGCACATCTTTGGCTAACTCTTTCTTGTCTTCCTCAACATGGGAAGTACTACCCATAGACAACCTGTTCAAGGCATCAACAACAACATTAGCCTTACCTGGGTGATAAAGAATACTCATGTCATAATCCTTGAGTAACTCCAACCACATTCTCTGTCTGAGATTAAGCTCTTTCTGACTGAATACATACTGAAGACTCTTGTGATCGGTGAACACATCAACATGAACACCATACATATAGTGACGCCAGCCAACTCTAGATCATGGATTGGGTAATTCTTTTCGTGAATCTTAAGTTTTTCGGAGGCATAAGTTATAACCTTGCCATTGTGCATCAATACGCAACCCAGTCAAACTCTGGACGCATCACAATACACAGCAAAGCCTTGTGTACCTTCTGGTAAGGTCAACACTGGGCAGTAGTCAACCTAGTTTTCAATTCCTGAAAGCTTTTCTCACAAGCTTCAGACTATTGAAACTTAACTGTTTTCTGATTCAACTTAGTCAACGGGAATGAAATAGATAAAATCCCCTCGACAAAACTTCTATAATAGCCAGCCAATCCCAAGAAACTCCTAATGTCAGTTAAAGATGTTGGTTTAGGCCAGTTCTGCACTACCTCAATATTTTGAGTATCAACTCGAATCCCATCACCAGAAACAATGTGGCCTAAGAATGCCACAGACTCTAGCCAAAATTCACACATAGAGAATTTAGCATACAACTCTCTATCCTTGAGAGTTTGGAGAACTACTCTGAGATGACTAGCATGATCTTTATCATTCCTCGAATAGATTAGAATGTCATCAATGAATACGATAACAAATATATCAAAATAAGGCTTGAATATTCTGTTCATAAGATCCATGAATGTTGCAGGAGCATTAGTTAGGCCAAAAGACATAACCAGAAACTCATAATGACCATATCGGGTCCTGAAAGCTGTCTTAGGGATGTCAGTTTCTCTTACTCTCAACTGATGATAGCCTGATCTGAGGTCTATCTTAGAAAAACAAGTGGCACCCTGAAGTTGATCGAAGAGATCATCAATTCTCGGAAGAGGATACTTATTTTTGATAGTAACCGTGTTCAACTGACGGTAATCTATACACATTCTAAGAGAACCATATTTCTTCCTCACAAATAAGACTGGAGCGCCCCAAGGTGAGACACTTGGTCGAATGAAACCTTTTTAAAGAAGGTCTTTCAACTGTTCTTTTAACTCATTTAACTCAGCTGGAGCCATTCTATATGGAGGAATAGAGATAGGATGAGTATCGGGAAAAATATATATACCGAAGTTTATTTCTCTCTCAAGAGGGACTCCGGGAAGATCATCTAGAAAGACCTCTAGAAACTCACTCACAATTGGAACTGACTGAAGATGTGGTGTCTCAACACTAGAGTCATTAACTCGGACTAAGTGATAGATGCACCCCTTGGAAACTAATTTTCTCGCCTTAAGGTACTAAATAAAACGACCCTTAGGCACTGCTGAACTACTCATCCACTCAATAACTGGCTCATTAGGAAACTGAAACTTAACTACTCGAGTTCTACAATCAACTGAGGCATAACAGGCATAAAGCCAGTCCATACCTAGAATAACATCGAAATCTACCATGTCTAACTCGACTAAGTCAACCATGGTGTCCTTCTGATTGATGGAAATAGTACAATCACGATAAACTCTCTCAGCTAGAATAGACTCACAAACAGGTGTAGAAACACTGAAGGGATCAAAAAGTTGCTCAGGAAGAATATCAAAATTCATGGCAATATAAGGAGTCACAAAAGATAGACTCGCTCCTGGATCTAGCAAAATATATACATCAAAAGAAAAAACTTTGATCATACCAGTGACAACATCTGGCAAATTCTCTTGCTCTTGGTGACTATTGATAGCATATAGACGGTTTGCTCCTCCGCCTGTCCCTGAAGTAGCTCCTCTAGGTGCAGCTTTGTCTGGTGGAGCCACTGAAGAAGATTGGGCTCTATTGCCCCCATTACCACTACCCTGCCTATTCTTTGGGCACTCTCTCATGAAATGACCATACTGACCACACTTGAAGCAACCAGCGGAGCCATCACGACACACTTCTGAGTGGTTCCTACCACACTTAGCACATGCAGGAGTCCCATTACCTCCTTGTGCCACACTACCTTGCGACTGTGCATGTTTAGCTCTGAAGTTCTGAGAATTATGATTCTTGAACTCACCTATGTTCCTTGGCGAAGGTGCACTAGCAGATGATGGAGTAGGTCCCTTTTGCTTTTGTTTGAAAGATGACGGGTTTGCATTACTCTTCTGCTATTCAGACTCATTTCATGCAGTCTTAGCTTTCTTGTTTTGGAACTCTTCTCTATCTCTAAGCTTATTTTTCTCAACCTGTTGCACATGGATCATCAGCCTTGCTATGTCCATATCTCCTACCAACATAGCTGTCTTGCCCTCCTTACTTGACAGACGAGACAACCCAACAACAAACAAACTCATCCTGCTCCTCATGTCAGCAACCATCTCCGGGGCATAACGGGACAGTTGGGTGAACTTAAGGCTGTACTCATGTACACTCATAGATTTCTGCTTAAGAGTGAGGAATTCTCTTACCTTTGCCTCTCTTAGTTCACGGGGAAAGGAACACCCCATGAAGTCACCCTCGAACACAACCCAGCTCACTATTGGTGCACCCTCAGCTCTATTCTTCTTCCATTGGTCAAACCAGATTCTAGCGACACCCTTCAATTGGTATGCAACTAGTTCTACTCGCTCAGCATCAGCAACATGCATAATCTCAAAACCCTTCTGTAGCTCTTCCACAAAGTTTTTTGGATCCTCAGTGACACTTAAACCGGTGAAGTTGGGAGGATTCATCCTTAAGAACTCACAGATCATTGACGTATCAGCCACATCCTATCGATTCTCTCTATGTTGCCCAGCTTGGTTGGTCACAACTTGACTTAACATCCGAATAGCTTCCCGGAACTCAGCATTAGTGACCCCATTGGGGTTGCACATCTGGTGCATTGGGTACCCCTTGATCCTCAACATTCCTCCTAGTGAGACGACCTCAGACAACTCTACGTGGAGGCATGATCTGAAAGATACACGCAAGCACGAGTTAGAAGGAAACTTTATAGAGATGAACTCTATCGCACGAAAAGAGTGTGAAAAAAATGAGATAGTTCCTAAATGTCGCAGCCTCCTAATTATAGATGTGGCGCGCTTCACACCGATAACTAGGACTCCACAGACACGGCTTCATAGACACCCTAGGACTCTTGAACTCTGTGCTCTAATACCAAGTTTGTCACACCCCGAGCCTACATCCTGGAGGTGGCCGACACTCGAGAACCATTGCTGGCCCCAAGCAAACCCTTGGCCAGGCTTAAATCTCAGTGGAAGACTTACTCAAAATAAGATAACTTTAAAAGTAAAGCTTTAACTCAAAATAACTAACTCGGAATATTTAAAGAAACATTCACTAGCCAAAGTGGAAACTCAAGTCTCATACATCAATAACTGAAATGAACAAGACTCATGAACTATGTCTATCTATCTATGAAGCCTCTACTAACTGAGATGGACGTCGGGACAAGATCTGGTGCGCAGGCTCCACCAGTGTATACTTTAACTAGCCTAGGTCCATCTCTCTCAGCTTGGCCTCGAACTTCGTGTTGGGGACCTCTGGCAACTCGAGCACATCATTTATGAAGGGAGTGTTCAAGAAGATGTCAACTCCCCGGATGCGGATGGTAGGGTGAGGGTCGTCCCAGCAGATGGTAGGAAGGATAACAGAGAACTCCCTCACCCAGTTGGAGCGCACAGCAGGGGGAGCCTTTGTTAGTGGGGCCCAGCCAAACTCTATCAGACGAGCATAAAAGGTGGATGCATTCTCCTCTAGGTTCAGTAAATAGAAACCCCCCTCATAGCAGAACTTGGTAATCCGATTGTCGTGAGGTTGTCGTGATACCTTTCCCGACTGGCAGCATCGGGAAACCGGACGAAAGGCAGATTCTCCTCGTTAATACTAGCCATTTTAGATAAGCCTGCAAAAATTATGAAACATACACATTAGAACTCCATGGGATTAGACAATGTTTGGCTAAGAAAAGAAAATTTTTTGATTTGAGTGGCAAGGGGCCACTGCCCCACTGAATCCTGCCACAGCGGACCAAATCCCGCCAGAGCGGGATGAGGGAGGTCGCTACAATGGAATGAAGGCCGCCAGAGCGGCCTTCATGTGGGACGAACTCCAAGCGCGATCATAGCGCCCTTTCATCCCAAAAACCTCATTTTTCACAGAATTCCAGCAGATCAGAGCCTATTAAGTACCCTAGTACCTAAATATATTGTTATTCTAGCAAAATAACCCCTAAATGGTGTCCGAATCCGAGTTTTACACCAATAAAACCTTTCAACTTCCTACCTATTTCGGTATCGTTTCGACCGTATTTTCACAAAATCCTTACGCCCAGGACGTTGGGGACGTAAGGAAAGTGTCCATGTTACGTTTTTCTAACAATATCAAGCAACCTAGGTTCATTTTTTTTTGAAAACTACCCCAAGGCTCTTCTAATCAATCAGTTATTGGCATGCAATCGTAGTTAAGTAAGTATTGAAGTAAATAATGTAAAGAACGAGATCATTACCGTAAAATTGACGTTCGGAGCGGAGTGTTTGAGAGGATTTTTGAGAGTTTGGAATGGGAAGAGGGAGAAATGGGGAAACCATTCCCCTTTTCCCCCTTTTATCGTCTCCGATCTCCTGCTACAGCGGGAGGCTTGTCGCCAAAGCGGCCCCGCCTCAGCAGGAAGCCTGCCGCTCTGGCGGGGTCAGGCTGTGCAATTGGATGCGTTTCTTTCCTCTGTGTGTTGCCTTATTTCCCTAACCGGTACTTTGAGTATAGAACCTTTCGTGCTTCAAATTTGAAAAAAAAAACCACCATCCTTCATGGTTCCGTAATGGCCAATTCGTTAGTCTAGAAGTACTTTGATAAGGGCGCATGTTTATCCCTTCGCTAGTCGTTCGGGGACGAACAAGGGGTAAATTGGTATCTATTGTAACGACCCGAACTGTCGTTAATTAGGAAAGGCAAAACGTTGGGGAAAAACTAGGTCCATCATCCCGCTATAGCGGGCCAGATGCCGCTAGGGCGGCGGTGCTCCAGCGGGACAAGGAGCACCAGAGCGGGACGGGCATGACGAAACTTAAATAACGCACAGTCTTATTTTCTCCTATTTCCCAAAACACCAAAAACACGCGAGGATCACCCCAGAAACCCTCAAAAGACTGCTCTAGACTTGGGAAGGAAGGAGAAAGAGATTTCTAGCGTAAGGATGTCGATAGCTTGCGGATTTTCGGTCAAAATCCATCTTCTCGTCGTTTGGAAGCCAGGATTGGAGCTATATTCCCTCTGCGATTGCTTGGCACCCAGGTAGGCTAGGTTTATTAATTGAGTAGTTATAAATTTGTGATTCACTGCGTAGTATATTTGTAATTGACGGTAGAATTCATGTGTAGGCTTTTGTGCACCGAAAAAGAGATGATCGTATATGTATTCCTAGGTGTTACACCATACGTATACCGTAGGAGGAAGTCCTATTCCGTGAACTAGGGGTAGGTGATGGTTTGATTTTCTGTTTGTGTGATGTATGTTGATTGATTGCTATATTGTATGCATGCGTGTATGCGAATCTGATAAAATGATGAATCGAACCTAATGAAAAGACTAAATATGTACAATTACATGCCATGAACCTAATACTCGATTCTATGATTATAAGTATGTTCATTATGGTGTGATTGTGTTGGATGGATCGGGTGTCACGTACCGATACATATACATGAGAGGACCACTTGTGATTGATAGTTTCACATCTGCTTGTTATTGATAATGTGGATCTGTATATTTCTTTTGAACCGATAATTGGATTGTGCATTATATCTATATACGTATGGGGGTTTGCGGTGTCGTAAGGTGATCGAGTATATCTCGTTAATTAATAAACTGTGAATGATCAGGCCCAAATCGGGATGTGATAAGGTAAGTGGAGATCGAGGGTCTAGGGGTTAATATGTGTCGCTTTAGAGAGGTGGTAATGTGTATTATCGTTAAGAATTGGGGTAGTGCTATGTCGTTAATGGTAATAGTTGGGTAGTACCCTGGAAGGGGATTAGTATTGAAACGATTAACAAGCCTTGATAGAACGTGCTATGGAGTTGAGGGTTAAGTGGTGATGTGGAAGAAGTAAGGGTAGGTCGTATGTTGAGATGGTCGGGTTGGTAGTGGTTACATCTGAAACCTCCTCTAAGAGGTAGAATGGTTAAGTCATGATCAAGAACTGAGCGAATAAGGGGTTAGAGCCAAGTGTACTAGTACGGTCTAAAGTATCCGGAAATAGTAAGGGCAGGAAAATATAAAGGTGGAGGAATGAACAGTCTTATTGCATGTTTCTTGCTAGTCGATTTCTTATATTATGCGGTGGGTATTGGGTTGACCGATGATGTCTACCAGTACGTGTGGTCGTACTGATACTACTCTTGCTATGCCTTTTTGGCATAGTCTGGTTGTAGAGTCAGTGATGTTTCATAGGTGAAGACGAGGGCAATCTCCAACAACTCCTATTTTTCCTTTCATGTAGTGGGAGCTGCGTCATGTATTAATTACGTATACCTTGTAATCTTAGTAACTCTTGTACCTGTTTAGACTAGATCCCTGTGGAAGTTAATTACTTTACAAGTTAACTTGAGTCGTTTTAAAACTCTTTATTTATGAAATCTACATGAATTTCTTTCTATATTTAGTTTTTCTTAATCTTCCGCATTTTTTAAACTGTTTGGGAATCGAGGGTTCTCATACTTAGGTGTTAGAGTAGGTGCCCGCACGGCCAGTGGGTTGGGTCGTGACAAGACCATAATAAAGTCTTGAATGAGGTTGCAATTGGAGGTAATAATGATGTTATGATGCATCACTGAAATGAAGTTAACGATATTTCTAGTCTGAAATGGTTCTACTCCATGTAGTAGCACTAGACCGGACGTTGAGGATACGAAAATTTAATCTTATGATGTAGTGTTTGAGGACAACCGTAGAAGACAATAAAAGAGATGTGGATGTAACCCCTAATAACATCAAAGGGAAAGGAAAACAGTCCCAGTCTCCATAAAAAAACTTGTTTATAAAATTTTAAATTAACTTTTGTTTAGTTCCATTAAGCAACTAAAAAAAAATGTCTCGTAACAAATGAGAACAGATTTCATGTCTTAAGAGAAACAGATTCCATAAAATTCAATATGTAATATACATAGTATATTCAGATTTAAATTTTCATGTTTAATGATCTAACTAGATCGTTCTCTAATATCACTTGTTAGAAACTTTAAACAATCCATCCAAGATCGCAAGTAAATCACTAGATATAAACATCAATATAAGAGAATGACATGAACACTAACCTTGTTCCATTGCACTAACTTGTTTGAAGAACTTGATCTCCTAAATAGATTGCTTTGTAGAGTTCTTTTTCTGAGATGGAGAGAAAGAGAAAAACGTATCTTCTGGTTTAGGGGGCAAATCTTTGTAAGGATACTGAAGTGTCATTTCAAGAAATGTACCTTTTCAATAAGTCTCCATCAGGCATATGAAAAAGTCTATGAATTTCTTCTTATTTAAATTAACCTCCATATTAATAGGTATTTACTTTTATCCCCAAAAATTTAGTACATTATTAGATCATACAATGGGCTTCTTCAATTACAACATATCTACATATAAATATGTAAGTCCATAAAATATAAACTACTAACAATTAAAAGCCGTAAATTCAAAGGGAAATAGCGATGAATCAGTTTAAATTGCATTAAAGATTAATATTTTGGGTGATAGTCATAATGGGGAAAAATTGTGGTAAGTTTTTGTTATTATTAATCACTACAGTAAAACCTCTATAAATTAATATTCGGTAAATTAATAATCTCTCTAAAGTATTATTTTCCTCCGGTTCCGACTTGGGCCAATGAAAAAAATCACCAATTTCGATAAGATAATAAGATAATATATTTCCAGAAGACCCCTATATAAATATATGGTCCCATTAATATCATAAATTAATAATTCTTTAAAAGTACAAATATATCTAAGACAATTTAGTAAAATATGATACTATTGTGTTCTGTTTTTTCTTAAAATTTAAATCTAGTTGAAGCTCATCTCTAACTTTTCTTATTGCATCCAAGAGCTCCGGTGTTGTCTTTTCGAACTGCACCATAAAATTGTGAAGAGTTCTAGATGCGATAAGTGCTTCCTTACGCGTAACTAGTTCCAAAAGTATAGTATCATCTTCAACTTCATCATCAACATTGATTTTTCTGATGGTATCCACAATTTCTTCTAAGCTCAGGACCTCTGAACATGTATCACTTTCACCCGGATAATCCAACAGGTTATTGACATCCATTTTATTGTGGTAACCGAGATCATTAATCATGACCTCAAGTTCATGAATGGCGTTTTCACAAGTGGGTTCATTCAAATTCTATGAGATTGCATCCCCCGAATGAATTTTACAGTGTCGAAAACAATTTGATATTGTCTCTTGCTGAACATTTGTTGTCCAAGCAGGGATTACATAATTGATAGCATCCAAAACATTAATCTTTGCTAGATCAGTTTGTCCCACTTCATAGCCTTCTAATATCCTAGGATAAAATCTGTTACGATAATATATCTTGAAAGCTCTTATTATCCCAACATCACAAGGTTGAATTTTGGATGTCATGTTGGGTGGCAAGAAAAACAATTCAACATTTTGTAGTCCTTCAATATTTCTATTATGGGCTGGACAATTATCTACAATAAGCAAAACTCGTCTACCATGCATTTTGTGGTCAAACCAACGAATATATTCATCAAAAAGCACACTTGTCATCCATGTTCTTTTGTTTGCACGATAGTGATAATTCAATAAATATGATACATAAATTAGTAAGATATAATGATTTTGATATAATCAAAATTAACCTTCATTAAATCTCAAACCATTCTTTAAATTAATAAATATTAATTTATCGATTAAATAATATCTCTATAAAATAATAAAATTTTATGGTCCTACCTATATTAATTTACAGAGGTTTTACTGTATTTTTAAATCTGATTCTTGTTTTGTTTGATCATTTGGTATCTTGTTCTTAATTTTTTCAGTTAATTTCAATTTGTATTGTACGAGATTTTATTTATAGGCAGTCATTTACTATTACAAATTTCTTTAGTCTTTAAAGTATTAAAGATTTTGGTAGGGTATATTTTTTTCGTTGACCTTATCAGTATTTGAATATTTGGACACCAACACTAGCATTAGGCACTAGATAAAAATCTTAAGGTTCTCTATTATTTGTTTTCTCTTGTTCTTGCTAAAAAAAGTGATAACTTCTTGACACAAAATTTTCTTAATGTATAATATAAAATTTATGTAGAATTATGTTAATTGACAAAAATACTCATGAAACGTCGAAATCACAAAAGCTAACCTGTAACAATTTTTTGTCATTGGACAATTATATATGTTATGTCTTCCTAAAAAAATCATGATTAATTCGATTTTTCATGTAAATCTTAAATAAAGAGGAAGTGGTTCTGTAACAAAATTTTCTTCAATCACAAGACTCGTATATGTTATTCTTTTTTTTCTTTCTAATAACGATTCATGAAAACACAGTCCCTGGATAGATGACACTTTTATTTTTAGATTTTTTCATCAGGTATTCAAGAATTACGATTAATCTCTATTAATACATAAAACATATATAATAAGAAAGTTGCTTTATAGTAAAAATTCTTTGATTCTAGAACTTTAACTCATCTCAAAATTACCTTATTAAGGATGATGAGTCATCAGCTTTGCCAGATTAAAGCAACATAGGTCGACACTGGAACGTAGAAAGAACTAGTTGAAAATACATCATTTTTTAAAATACAAAATAGAAATGTTATTTGTTCAAGAGAGAATTTTAAGAAGTATAACAAGTTATTTACAAAAATTTCCGAGGAGTTAAAAGATGTAAATTCAGAAAAATTAGTAATGAATCAAATTTAGTTATATTAAAGATTAGTAATAGAGAAGGTAGTAATTGAGCAAATATCATCAAATTAAATTTTGACAATTGAAATATTATCAAACAAAATACTTATTTTATACTCGTGTGAGTTTCATCAATAGAAAATTAAAGTCAAAATGGTAAAGTCTCATGTTGATAATGTATTATGAATTATAAAATAATAAGAAGAAGAAAGTAAGGAAAAGACAAAAGACTTTTTATTTCTTTTGAACGATGATTTTACAATAAGGAGAATCCCTTATTTACGTGAGAAAACTTATACTAATAAGTTCTAACTTTTTTCCCAAAGAAACAAAATAGGCATTTACTATATCAGAATAAATATATTTATAACAAATAAAGAATTTAGGGGTAGTAGTTTATTTGGCCAAATTTAAAAAAATCGTACTTACAGGTTTATTTGGGTATTTTCGTTTAGGGGTCAAATCTTTGTAAAGATTCTGAAGTGTCTTTTCAGGAAATATATTTTTCAACAAGTCTTCATTAGACATATAAAAAGATTTACCGTATGCGTTTTTTCTTATTTAAACTAACCCTTAGATATTTACTCTTAGCTCCAAAACTTTAATATTTTATTAGATCACACAATGAGCTTCTTCAATAACAATATTTTTATGTACAAATATATTAATATGTGAGTCCATAAAATAGAAATTACTAACAATTAAAAAAATTGTAGATTCAGAGGAAATAGTGATGAATCGGTTTAAGTTGCATTGAAGATTAGTATTGGGTGATTGTCATATTGGGGAAAAAAAATTGTGGTAAGTTTTTATGGTAAGTTTTTATTATTATGAATCTCTACTTTTAAACTTGGTTCTTGTTTTGTTTGATCATTCGGAGTCTTTCTTTTATTTTTTTTCAATTAATTTCAATTTGTGTTGCACAAGATTTTATTTAAAGGCAAATCATTTACTATTACAATTTTTTTTTTGTCTTTAAAATATTAAAGATTTTTGTAGGGTGTATTTTTTTTGTTGACCTTATCAATATTTGAATTATTTGGACCCCAACACTAGTATAAGACACTAGATGAAAATCTTAAAGTTTTCTATTGTTTGTTTTCTCTTGTTCTTGCTAAAAAAATGATAATATTTTAACACAAAAAATATTATTTGTTCAGAGAGAATTTTAAGAAGTATAAGAGGTTATTTTCAAAAAAAATTGAGTAGTTAAAGTTATAAATTCAAAAAAATAATGATGAATCAGATTAAGTTACATTGAAGATTAGTAATAGAAAAAATAGTGATTGAACACATATCATTAAATTGAATTTTGACAATTGAAATATTATCAAGTAAAATACTTATTTTGTACTTGTGTGAATTTCATCTACAATAGAAAATCAAACTCAAGATGATAAAATTTCGTATTGATAATGTATTATGAAACTATAAAACAATAAAAAGAAGAAAGTATGGGTAAATAGTTTTTTTTCTCTGAAAGGATGATTTTACAATAAAGAAAACCCCTTATTTTTCTAAGAAAATCAACTTGATCTTATTATAATTTCTAAATTTTTCTCGTAGACATCTAATATAACACAATAAATATATTTATAACAAAATAAAGAATTTAGGGGTAGTAATTTATTTGGCTAAATAATAATAAAAAATTTCATGTTATTTGGGTAATTTTGTTTAGTTTCCATCTATCGAATAAATTTTAGTGAGAGAGCTGCTGTGAAAGAGGCGAGAGGAGCAGCGATGGAGGACGACGTTGAGATGGCAGCGGGGGAAAACGGCGCCGGGGTGGTTCTTCTCTATTCCTCTTTTTATTCCTTCGCTTTTCTCTAATTCTTCAGTTCATAGGTTGTTTTCTTGTTTCCTGAAACCCTAATTCATGATATTCGCATTTATAATTATAAATAATGTGTGTAAGCAGGAATTGGATGACATGAAGAAGGGGTTGAAGGAGATGGAAGATGAAGCGGTTGCTCTCCGTGAAATGCAGGCTAAGGTCGAGAAAGAAATGGGCTCTGTTCAAGGTCTCCCTCTGGTTTTGTGTGTGCTGGAATTTGTCTTATTACTGAAATGTTTATTTGTGCTGCTATTTTTATTTTTCTAATAGATAATTGTAGAATGGTTTTATCGTAATGACGAGATAGCTAATTTGATCTTATTACATGGTTCGTATTACCTTTGATCCTATTGATAAGTTGAAATTACTTAAGTAGCTATCTTTTCCTTTACAGATTGAAGTTTTGACCTACATTTTCAAAAGATAGTGTTTCTGTTTGGATTTCATGGGGATGTGCAATGATGGTTTCTAAATTCTTGTAGTTGATTTATTTCTAATTATGAAGAAAGCTTAAAGTTTACTCATACCTCTGTTTCTCCATTTATTGCATTTTATTTATTTGTTCACCTCAATTGAAGGCAGACCCTGCTGCTGCTGCTGCAAACCAGGCAAACAAGGAAGAAGTGGATTCTCGATCTGTCTTTGTTGGAAATGTGAGACTTCTGCCTTCCTAAAACTAATGATTCCTTCATCAAGTATCATCTCATATTTGACCTTTTTTCTACATAGCTGAACTTTTGTGTTTTCCCCTGAAGCACAAAATGCAATTGCAAATGATAAATTATTCTTTGGAGTTTATCCTCTAGCTTATTGACATCTTTGTGAAAACCTGTGTACAAGATCTATATCTCCCCTTTCCTTTCTTTTTCCTTTAAAATGGATGCTTATCCAACTATTTGTTTTCTGGCCTAAATATAGTGGTGTATGAAATTGTGGGAGAGCAATTATGCAACAGTGGGTCCATTACTCTCACTTTTCATGATATCTTCAAAATTGGAGAACTGCCCTTTTTTGTACTATTTACCATTTTTTTAAAAACCTCTTTTCATCAATTTTCCAAAATCCGCCCATGTATTTTGCTTGCATAAGCTATTTGCCTTTCTTGACTGGTATTTGGTTTGATCTGTGTAATTATGTGTAGTTTATGCCTATTGAAGAATTTTAAGTAGGTAAAACATATCAAAAATAGAATCACAAAAAAGGAACAGAATGAACACACCTGGTTTTTTGATGCCTATGGGGATGTGTGAAGCTATATAGTCTTATATATTTAGCACTCGGTGCTCTCAAGGAGCAGAATTCTAGGAAAGGGAGTGGGGGGAAGAAGCAGAATTCCAAGGAAAAATAGCTCACAGTTGAGGAGACTCTTCAGATCTAAGGAATGAAAGGCCTACAAAGTAAACAAGATGTGAATAGAAACAAGAGAAAAGGAGTGTGATAGCATATTTTTGTAACGGAGAAATCCCTTAGAGCCAATGATGTATGGTTCAAAACTTTGTGGATAATGGACCCGTTCCCCTTTATCCTTCTTTGCTTAAATACAAGGTTTTTATGTGTGACCGATTCAAGCCCGTGACGTGCCCTAGCCCAACATTACAAGCTACACTCTTACCCCTAGACCAAAACCTTGGGGCATTAACATGTTTCTAGTCAGACTTCTTTTCTCATCTTTACAAATTCATGAACTAATGTTTCTATTGGTATCACAATCTACCTTAACAAATATTAAACTAATTTGGAGATAAGGAATTGGATGAACTGACATGTGAAGTTTACAAGGAGAGAAATTGGTGGATGTGTCGGAAAGTAGCTTTGCTATAGGTGTACTTTGGTTTAGTTTGTAAAGGTTGCAGTTAGCTCGTGTTTGGATAAACTATCTTCTTATTAGAAGGATGGCCCTAAGAAAAGATGAAACAAGAAGAATGTTGAAATGTGTGACCATCTCATCAAAAGTTTAAATTGTTTGACAGAGCATTTTATTTACTTAATTATGCCTTCTACTCGCCTCTTCTCATGCAAATCTGATTCTTTTTCATGGGCTAAATACGTGGTAATTCTTTTTGATAATAGGTGACAGTGAGGTCAAACCCACGACCTCCGCATGCTCTGAAACCATGTTGAAGTGTGGATTTAGATGAGATGGTCCCACACTTCAACATAGTACCGGAGCCATTTCTTAACAGTTTCTAACATGTTTTTACAAATCATCTTTTTAGTTTTTATTTGTTAATTACAGTGTTATCTGGCATGTTTTTAAGTTGATCAGGATTGGATTATTTTGACTTCCACTATAAACTAGTCACAACTTTATTTAAAAAAAAGAGAGAAAGAAACTTACTTTCTTAAACAGGTAAGGGAGAAAAAGGAACATCTGTACAAAATGCGTTAGAAAGAAAAAAATGTGTTAAATATATTGTATATCATCCTCAATTACAATAAACCAGATGAATATGGCATACTACATTTACAAGAATTATACATAGCAGAAAACATATCCAATTTTTTTGTTCTACTATAAGCAATGTAAGGATTTAGGTAAAAGTAGTTTCTTTTTCTTTTAAATGGAAAAATTGTTGGTTATTAGGTGTTTCCAATGTATAATGACAACTAAATACCGTACAGAAAGTACTTATTACAACTAAGTGAGATTGAAATGGTTTTGGTGTAATGCTTAATTCTTTTTCTTCCTATTAGGTAGGGTAAAAAAGGTATGCCGTTTTTGAATGAGTAGTTATTTTTTTAATAAATTCTGCTCTTGCTCTCTGATCCCATTTCCCATGTATCTACTTGTTCCAATTTATGTTTTTTCTAAATCTGAATCAGCATTAGATTAATTTTAATTTGCCTTCACATAGACTAAAGATGAATTAGAGCTTGTATTATGATATTATATTGGTTATAAGGATGGGACAGTATGGAAAGAGAAAATGTGGAACCTAATAGAAATTACTACTAGTTGAACTAAAAAAAAGATTTTTTCAAGCGATTGTGTGATAACTTTTTCTTCTTCTCAATAATTCAAGATATTATGTGAATTGATATAGTACAGAATCTAATGAGTTTTCCTTAAAAGACATAGTTTACTTGTAGATTAAATTATTGGTGGTGAATCTTGACCAATATACCAGGGAGCTTCATATGTTTGGGTGAGTATAAGTGGATGTCATCAGAATTTTAAAACATGCCTCCAAGACAAATAATGAATTAGATATCAACCCCACCAATTGCCAAAACTAGGGGATGCTGGATGGTTTTCAATATTGTGATGCTCCTGATTAATAGTATTGGGAGAAAGTCATTATTTTAATAGCAGTGGTGTGTGGATCAGTTTGAACTTTGTAGAGACTTCAACTACTTTACTGGGTAGTTACATCCTCCCACTGGTATAGGCACTGGTTAATTCAAATTTAGTCTGATGGGAAGAAATTACCAACTTTTATGCTTATACAGTGATCAAAACCTTGGTTTCCCCCGTCTTCATCCAACTTCATTGATCTTCATGTCCCTCTCTTGGAGTTGTTATCTGACTCACATTTAACAGTTTAAGGGCCCGTTTAGCCCTGTGAGATGAAATCATGATATGAAATCATATAATATGAAGTTGATGTTTTGTTTGGACATGCAATTTGGATTTTTAAGTTGCATTTTTTGCTCATAAACATAAAAACCCATAAGTTGTGAAAACTATCAAAATTGCCTCAATTCTTTATACAATCTTTACCAGTTAAGCAAAAGTTCATAACAAAAATATAGTACACCATCACAAAGTTATTCTAAGAAAAGCACAACATTCATTGATCGGACTTTAGTTTAATAAAAAAGTAAAATTGAACATGACTTGTAGGCGTATTACTCTTTAATATAATCCTCCCATACCCTATGGACAATCTCCTCATGTTGATCATGCATTTCTTGATCATTTGATCGAGAAGACGAACCAACATTGTTGTCGTGAGCCGTTTGTTGGATAATACCATTAGTAACTATATCATCATGCATATTCCGTGAATATTTCATCATTCCTTTGGTATTTTCACAAAATATTATATAGATATAAAATGTTTTTTTTTACAAAATATAAACTCATGGGTCAATTCTTCTATTTGAAAAATGTGAAATCACAATATGAAATTCTCAAATCAAGATTTTTGGAGAATTTGGGATGCAATTTCATTTCATGATTCCAAACGCTGATTTCATTTTTTCATGATTTCACATTACGAGATGAAATTGCATGTCCAAACGCCTACTAAGTTATCATCTGGTCAGGGATGCACATGTAATTATGTTGAAACTGCTCTTTGTAATAAGGACAGGGAAGGAATATCCAGTCATAGTTGCTTTTTCGGTGGCTATCGTGGATAAAGATTCATATTTATGCAGTAAAAAGTAGATTACATACAACTATTCTGGCTGTAGTTGTTTCGTTAAATGAATGATAGTGAAGTTGCTATTTTTGTTGGTTTTATTTACTAAGCGTGTCAGCCAGGTGGTTGTTCCATTTGTTTTTTTCACTGTTATCTTGACCTTTGGGTCCAGTCTGAAACCATCTCTTGTGTGTTTATTTGGGGCAAACAGTTTTAGATGCTAAACTTGTTTGATAGGTGGATTATTCATGCACTCCAGAGGAAGTGCAACAGCATTTTCAGGCATGTGGTATGGTAAATAGAGTTACAATCCGAACTAACAAGTTTGGGCAACCTAAAGGATATGCTTACGTTGAGTTTGTTGAACCGGAAGCTGTCCAAGAAGCTCTTCTTCTGAATGAATCTGAACTTCATGGCCGCCAACTTAAGGTCAACCAATTTGTCCCCAAAATCGACTTTATTTATATGGTCGATAGATTTGAACATAAAACCTTTCATTTATGTCTTCATACCCTTTGTCATCTGTGATTGCTAATGTTTTTGTAGGTATCAGCAAAGAGGACTAATGTTCCTGGTATGAAGCCATACCGTGCTAGGCGTCCTAACCCGTATATGGGATTTCGAGGCCGGACACCATTCATGCCTGCTCCTTATATTTTCCCTCCTTTTGGATATGGGTAACTCTATTTGTTCTAATTCCATTTATGAAAGTATCATTAGTTATAAACAATTTTGTGTTTGCTACCCTCACTTTCTGTATATAATTAAATTTGTGACATGACTTCATTAATTTATGCTGCAGAAAGATTCCAAGGGCTAGGGCGCCGATGCGTTACAGCCCCTACTTCTGAGACTCTGTTTTGTTTTTCCGTAGACGTACATACCTCTGGATGGTGGGACATTTCATTAAAAGCTGTAGCTTCTTATCCCCTGTATGGTTAATTGCCTTTACAAATCTTATTAATCCCGAAGTTGGGTTTTCAGGTGAGCTTTGTGACAAATAGTGTGATGATGAATCCTTTTGGTTTTGTGTCTTTAGAGTTGTTGAGAACATATGCATGTTTGGGATTTCCACTGTAATGTTGCATTCCACTGCGGAAAAGAAAGAAAGAACCGTTTGGGCCATTATTGTGTGGTTGTGTAGAGCTTTTATTGGATTTTGTGGTATGTGTAGGTTTCTGGTCGCACCAATCTGGTGAAGGAAAGACACTTCTTTTTCCCTCCAAAAGGGGAGGCTCCTGATGAAAGATAGTACAATTGGTTTAATTTTGATATTATTATGCTAACTAAAATTTTCAATAATTGAAACAATGTGTGTTTCATCTGAATTTCAACCTATCAGTGCGGTTTATAAGGAATCATTGTGATATCAGGGACTACAAGTTTTTCAGTGATGAAAATTGAAGAAATGGTGGTATAATGAACCATTTGCTTTACAGCTCCCTTCCCGTTTAGTAGTATTTTTATTACACGAAGATCTAAGGACCATGGTTAAAATTCAGTTAGCTTTCTAGATCAGTACTAATGGAAGTATTGCTGAGTTTCCTTTTGAAGACTTGAACCAGGAACCATGAGATTACTGCCAATAGAATAAAATATATATTTTGTGAGGGAAGCAAGTGTTGTAGGATAGGATGTTGGCTGAAAATTTTCGTCTACATTACTGCTGTCAGTCGGTAAAGATAAAACAGAGAACAACTGAGTTTTAACCATGATTTAGGGGATTATAGTAAGGCATATATTGACTCCTATGTTATGTCCTTAGTCCTCTACTTAGCAAATGTGTGGCACTTGACAACTTGCTCATGATCTTGTTATGCTAAGTCAGTTTAAAACTCTAGGAACTTTACGTGACACTTATGTGGTGTGATGATGTGGTGGGTTGTCGCACTCTCCCACACCTAATGTTGTCACGACCATGGTGCATTACTGCTACATAAACTATTAGATCTTATCTTTGAATAGCCACAAGTTCTCATATTGTTCTCGTATAGCTTCGTCCCACAATTTCCCTTTTCTAATGGACGTGGAACACGACAATGACCTTTTGTTTGTCTCATTCAAAAACTTGTAGTGGTTTCTAAGAACATCATCCCCTCCTTCTTGAGCCTCTTCATAAGTTGAAAGTTGTGCTTGATTTTGTTTGTGTGGTATAGTTATTGTAGGCAACATGCAAGCCCCTTCTCGTTCTATGACCCAAAGAAAATTGAGGTAGGGATCGATCAAGGTATGACTTTGTGTGAAGAACTTCTTCCCTAGAATAATATCAAAGATATCTTTGGAATGATAGAGTTTGTTATACCTTTCCAGTAGCCCAATTTGACATCAACACCACTAGTAATACCATAAGCATTTTGAGGATTAACATTCACGGTCTTAACACGAGAGTTAGTTGGAGTATGCTTCAACTCTAGTTTGTAGCCTCGGTCATAAAATTATGAGTTGCTTCAGTGTCAAACAATGCACGAGCAAGCTATTGTTGATGATAAGGTCCACGTACTTAAATCTATTATCATTAACTTGGCTAGCTGACTTTGTGATGGCTCCATATAGTACAATCACTCCTAATTGAGCTGTGACCTAGCTCTCTCCTTGCGCTTGCTCATTTTGTTCACGCACAATAGCTGGTGCGGACCCAGAGATCTTAGAAAGGGGTGTCAATGGTTGTAGTAAGAAATTATAAAAAATAATTATGAGGCCAATAGAGCTTTATCACACAACCTTGAGGAAGGTTTGCAACCCCTTAACCACTAGACTAAACCTTTCACATGTGTCGAGAGGTGTCAATACTTTTATATATATTTATTAAATCAAAATTCAATCTTTATATACAATGTAATTTTCTGGCGAAAGGGTGTTGTTTGACACCGCTTGGCCAAGGGTGGGTCCGCCCCTAACCATAGCGCTAACCCTTTAAGTTGGAACAACTCTTGAAACTATGTGGCCCCCTACATATGAAGCATCCCTTTCGTTCGAACTATGCCTTCTTTTCCATGTAGTATTGACGATCAACTGTCTTCTTATTATCGAACTTGTGGGTATCTTGAGTCTTGTATTGTTGTTGATGTACTTCCTTGCTTTCACCACATCCTCCTCCACCCTTAACAATGCCATCCTTTGACTTATTACCTCTGTCTTTGTCATACTTCTCATTCCTGAAATTTCAAAACTCGGCTTTCACTATGACTTGGTCTACATCAGCGACTCGTCGGCGTTGCAATTCTTGCTTAGCCCAATTCAGCAACCCATCCATAAAGTGAACAACAAGTCACCGTTGGTGAGATTAGAAATTTGAAGCATAAGGATGGTGAATTCCTTAATATAATCAGATATGCTTCCTAACTACTTCAACTCTCGAAGTTTATGTCTTGCCTCGTACAAGATATTATTTGGAAAGAATTGTTGCTTGAACTCGGCCTTGAACTGATCCCATGTGCTAATAGTGCACAAACCTCTTTCAGCATCAGCCGATTTACGTCTCCACTATAACATGATAGTCTCTGACAAATTCAACACTGCAGTGTTGATCTTGGCATCATCGTCCCTTACATTTTCATGTCAGAAATAGTACTCCAAGTGCCAAAGAAAGTTCTATACTTCTTATGCATCATGAACACCTTTGAACAATGGTGGCTTGGGAGCCTCGATCTTAGCCTCCCTCGTCACAATAACATTCCTGGCGGACTCAGTCATGCCAATGTTTACCTGCATTTTGAGTGCCTCTATTTATGCCTTCATGGCATCGATAGTGTTCAATGCCTCTATGAGCCTGCACTCTAATGTAGCGATGGTCTGCCTCGTCTCTATCTCCGTCAACGTATGCCCATCCAAGTCACTTTGGATGCTTTCAATCTCTTCAAGAGTATGTTCTTCAAGAACATATAAAGTGCCTTTTACTTTCCCCAACCGTTGGCCAAGTATCTCGACTGCGTCCATTCCTGCATTAACCTTTGTGACTCACTCTCAACCGAGCGATACATCCTTGGGCAGGACCTCGACATCATCCTCGTTGGCCTTAGTGGTTGAAGGTTCTTGGGATGTAATCCCTTCATTTGGCTCAACCTCGAGCGACATCTCTTGATTTTTGTCGGCGACATTCTTATTTTTGCCATAGCCCTTCTTGCCGGCGGCATCCTGAGTGACGCTGGCTTGGGTGTAGTAGCGTTGATTTTTCCATCGTTTGTCATTCTCTTAGTTATGACCTCACTCTGATACCATGTTGTCACGCCCTTAGTCTTCTACTAAGCATACGTGCGAGACTTGACAACTTGCTCACGTTCTTGCACCACTTGCTTACGATCTTGCTATGACAAATCAGGCTTAAACTCTAGGAATCACTACTATAATGGAAGAGAGCACACACGAAGATTTTTAGGAATTATTGTGTAGAGCACTTTGATTGATTCTTAATTGATTTTTGCTTGATGATTTTAGAAATGGGTGCCCCTCTATTTATATTACTCATCTGGGGGCTAAAGTGTTAATAATAATTTCTACATAAGTCAAGTTACCTTTTCTAAAAAAAATAAAAATTCTACATAAGTCCCTATATATTTACATTTAGAATCATCTTCTAGAACTCTCTACATACTTAAAATATTCTAGATACCTTCTATGCAATTTTATATTTTTTCATGGAAAATTTCAATATTTCTCTAGAATCATCCACAGGAACAAGTCTTTCTCCTATGTAAGCTCTCCACATGAGTCACTTTATGTCATAGATATTTATGTGGCAATTATGTGGTGTGATGATGTGGTGGATCATCACACCAGATCAATATGTGAATAGGTATCATGGTTTAGGGGAATATTTTAGTAAGGCAAATACTGACCCCTACATCTAAGTGAGTAGGTGTAATAATATTGAAAAAAAAAAGAGTAACTAAGCAAACATTTACTAGTGAATTAATTAATATAACTATAGTTTCATCTAATCACAATTAGTCACTACTGTTTAATGAAAATCGATATGAACGATTGGGACTTACCAAAGTGATTTGTATCAAAACGTAACTGTCTTATATTTTGCTGATCTTCCCATTTATATAAATCACACTCTCTCATTTTACCATTCATTAAACTTTTTTCCCTAAAATCACTCAACGATATCAAAATTTGTATTTTGAAAGATATCATTTCTCCCTACTTCCTAAATTTTCAAGTAGTTTTTGGCGATTTTCAAAAAAAGAAAATCATATATATATATATATATATATATATATCCATTCATAAATTTTAATCTCATCTTTAATTTTTCAGTTAAATTAGAAGTTATATATGAATCATGGCTGAACAAACTTCATCTCTAAAAGAAATTGCTTATAGTAGCAATTAATCAAAACCAACTGATGGTGTTGATTCTGGGTCAATGGGCCAAGACATGAATAGAGAATTTGAGGTGTTTGTATAACCTAATTTTGTATGTTTTGTGATTGTATTTGTATCAATAAACTCGAGATTATATTGTATATAACTCTATGAATTTATTTGTATCAGTTATATGGCTAGCATTTAATATTTGTATAATTTTCTTTTGTAATTTATATTTATATCAATAAATTCAAGATTATATTGTATATTACTCTATGAATTTATTTGTATCCATATTTTTTTAGATCTTATTTGTATCAATTATATGGCTAGCATTGAGTATTTGTATATTTAAAAAAAAAAAGATTTTTCTATATGTTATATTATAATTATATACATTTTAATTTGTATATTTACATAATTTTTTATTCACATGTGACTTTTTAGGGTTCATATTTGTATATCATCAGCAAGTATACGTTCTAGTTATTATTTTTATAATTTCAACATTTATATATATTTACTTGTTTTTATTTTTCAATTAATTGTACCCATATACAAATAATTGTTGTTGTATAGCAAATGAAGAAATCAAACGAGTTTTTTTGAATTAATCAAGCTTTCTCGATCTCATGAACTTAGTGAATATGGTGTTCTTTGTATGACGAAAGTCTTATTTGGTTAGAAACTCTTATAAGATACACTAATCGTGATTTGTGAGATTGTTTTTCATTTTAATAACCAAAATTATTGCATATTTCATTAATTAAGTTAATATTTTAATTTGTATAAAAATAAAAAAATTCCATTTTAATAACCAAAATTATTGCATATTTCATTAATTAAGTTAATATTTCAATTTGTATAAAAATAAAATTTTCAACGAGATATACAAATAAAGTAAGACATAGCTACTATAACTATAATTATATTACGTAATTAGACAAACCATAGATAAAAAAGCTCGTTATATTTTAACTCGCTATTTATGAAATTTGCTTACTCAATTAAAAAAAATTAACTCAAATCTTCTGTTTCAAGTTGAAATTGAATAATGGACAAAATCGAAAACATCAAAATCCTCTATTTTATTATTTGTGCATAATATTTATCGATTTTTAAGTATTTGATTTAATTTGTTCGTTTCATTTATTTTTTACACCCTAATTTTAACCTCTGCTCAACTTCTTTATTCCTCAATGGAAACATCCGCCGGACATCCGCCGGAAACATCCCACAATGTTAACTCCGACGAAATTCTCCGTCAAGACAACCGCCACAATGCCAATTCTTCCCCTCCCCAAACGACATCCGAAGCTGCCGTTTCAGACTCTCAGCTTGACGACCTTCCAAAATCATCCGAGACGAAAATATCCTCCGACTTGCCACCTCCCACCGGAGTCACCCCACCCCAAGTGAAAAGACGACGTCGTAGAAAACGATTCTTCACTGACTTGATTCCGCCCTCTGTTTCCGCCGCCGCCGTGAACGGCTTTCGTGTTCTCCGCCCTAACCCTAAACCCTCCGCTGCTTATTCATATTCCGAGACGGAATTGGCCGCCGGAGACGACCTCTCTAAGAATCACAATCGCCGGAGAAGGATGTCTGATCTTGCTAAAGAAGTCGACGTTGAGGCTCTAATTGCTATTTCTGTTGGGTTCCCTGTGGATTCTCTTACAGAGGAAGAAATTGAAGCTAATGTAGTTTCTCAAATTGGGGGCATTGAACAAGCCAATTACATTGTCGTGCGTAACCACATTCTGGCACGTTGGCGGTCTAATGTCACTGTGTGGCTCACAAAAGATCATGCTTTGGAATCCATACGAGCTGAACATAAAAATCTTGTGCATTCTGCTTACTCTTTTCTCCTACATCATGGGTATATCAATTTTGGTGTAGCTCCAGGGATAAAAGAAGTGAAATTTAAGCCACCTGAAGTGGCCTCAAAGGGGAACGTGATCGTTATTGGTGCGGGGCTATCAGGTTTAGTTGCAGCGAGGCAATTGATTTCTTTAGGACTTAAAGTTGTGGTTCTTGAAGGAAGGGGTAGACCTGGTGGTAGAGTGCGATCCAAGAAAATGACAGGTGGACAAAATGGGGTTGTTGCTGCTGCAGATTTAGGTGGAAGTGTATTAACTGGAATAAATGGTAATCCGTTGGGTGTTCTTGCAAGGCAGCTAGGTGTTCCACTTCATAAGGTGAGAGATATATGCCCTTTGTATTTGCCAAATGGTAGAACTGTCAATCCGGATATGGATTCCAAAGTTGAAGCATCTTTTAATAAATTATTAGATAGGGTGTGTAAACTTAGGCAGGCAATGTTGGATGAGGTTAAGAGTGTAGATGTTTCGTTAGGTACTGCATTAGAGGCGTTTAGGCATGTGTATAGAGTGGCTGAGGATCCCCAAGAGCAAATGCTTCTGGATTGGCATTTAGCCAACTTGGAGTATGCTAATGCTTCGTTAATGTCCAATTTGTCTATGGTGTTTTGGGACCAGGATGATCCTTATGAAATGGGGGGCGATCATTGCTTCATCCCTGGAGGAAATGAGAGGTTAATTCGGGCTTTAGCGGAGGACATTCCTATTTTTTATGATAGGACGGTTGGAAGTGTAAGATATGGTACTGACGGGGTTTTAGTGTATGCTGGTGGGCAGGAATATCATGGGGATATGGTTCTATGCACAGTTCCCTTGGGAGTGCTTAAGAAGGGTAACATTGAGTTTGTACCAGAACTTCCTCAGCGCAAGAAAGATGCAATTGAGAGATTAGGTTTTGGATTATTGAATAAGGTTGCAATTCTTTTTCCCTATGACTTTTGGGGTGGGGAGATTGATACTTTTGGACACTTGACTGATGACCCGAATATGAGGGGCGAGTTTTTTCTGTTCTATAGTTATTCTTCAGTTTCAGGTGGACCACTTCTAATTGCTCTTGTAGCTGGAGAAGCAGCAGTCAAATTTGAAAAGATGTCTCCTCTTGAATCTGTTGTGAGGGTTCTGGAAATTCTGAAGGGCATATTCAGTCCGAAAGGAATTGCTGTTCCAGATCCACTTCAAGCAGTTTGTACGCGTTGGGGACAGGATCAGTTAAGTTATGGTTCTTATTCCTATGTTGCAATTGGAGCCTCAGGAGATGACTACGACATCCTTGCTGAGAGTGTTGGAGACCGAGTTTTCTTTGCAGGTGAAGCAACTAGTAAACAGTATCCTGCAACAATGCACGGGGCGTTTCTCAGTGGGATGAGAGAGGCTGCTCACATACTGAGAGTTACTGATAGGAGGATATCCCCAGCTGATACATCAAATACTTGCAGTCAAGAAAACACTAGTGTTGTTGATAAGTTCTTTGATACTCCAGACCTTAAATTTGGGAATTTCTCTGTGTTGTATGATCCTATGTCAACTGACCTGGAGTCTAATTGCTTAATACGAGTTGAATTGCAAGGGGAGAGACCTTTACATTTATATAGCCTGCTCTCCCGAAGACTAGTGCTGGAGCTAAGCAAATTAGAAGGGGATCTGAGCAGGATAGAAATGTTAACACGTGACTTTGGGGTGAAATTGGTTGGTTGGAATAATTTATCCGTTGCTGTAGGATCTCTACTCACCTCCATTGAATCGGCTAGATCAGTTTGAATTTGAAGCTACTGGTTATTGTTGATGCAGATAAGATGAGATACATTAGTAGTTTAGGACCTGAATTAGTTTGAATTGTAGATTCAGGGACAGAATCCCTGTCAAATTGAACTGCTTCGATGTTACCATTAGCGTGTTGTACGTACTGTCCTGATCAACTTTTGGTAGTTATCTGATCAATATTACTGAAAAATTGCAGTCATGGGATTTTAGAGGTTCAAAATAAGGTGACATCAAATGTTTAACTCTTTTCTTTTGTAGGTTTATGTTCTGAAGAGCATTTATAAGAAAACAATTTGGAACTTGTTGCTGACACCAGGTGATATTACAACGCAATGAATTTTATGGCACACAGTTAAATTGAGTGAAAATTCTACAATGTACATCAATCCCACATATTGTGTCTTTTATCTACTTGTCTTTAAAAAAATCTGATAATTAATTATCCGTGACTGATTGATTCAAGAATGGGTTCAATAAAACCCAGTTATGAAATCCGAATCACTAGCTGCAGAATGGTTGTCCAAATTATCAATCATCAACAAGAAATGCCTTCAATTGTTTAGTGAACTCCTTTGGTTTCTCCAAGTTGACTGCATGCCCCGCATTTCTGATAACTACTAACTCAGCATTCCCTTCAATATGCCTATCATTTAGTGTTATAACATGAGCGAGCGAGCGATGAAAGAAAACAAAACATGATGAGCGATGAAAGAAAACAAAACATGAGTATGTTGTTGGTTACCTCTGCAGTCTGTACCCCAGTTCTAATGGGAATATCCTGTCTTGTTCTCCCCAAATAATTAACGTCGACTATTTGGAATAAGAAAGAAACCAAATGAACGTGTGTGAAAATAAAACAAGGGAAAAAAAGTAGGGAAAATGCATACCTGGGAAATCTTAGGAAGATTGGAAAGCTGTCTATCTCTAAGTAAATTTTGTATGAGCTCTCTTTTCTCGTTCATATAATCGTTGCACATCACCTGTGTAGTGTAGATATGAAAACTTCATAAATTGTACGTAACCTATTTCATTGATATATACTTACGTCTATAAAATCAGAAAGGAAGTAGGAAGGCATGACTTTAACAGGCTTAAAAAATGAAAAACGCATCAATTCCCTTAGCTTCTCAGGTGTTTGTGGCAATAAAATGCTAGCAGCTTCATCCAAATCAGAAACCTGAAACAATCCATCTTTCATATCTTTTTCCTCTAAACAAACCCCTGCACAACACAACACCAATCTCTCCACTGCCTCTGGATATTGAGCTGCAACGCTATAACCAACAAACCCTCCATAACTAATACCTACAAGGCTCGTCCTAACAACACCATGCACCTCCATCAATTTCTTAACACATGTTGCTTGAAAACTCTCGGTCCTTTCAGCGCGTTTGGTGGAGGAGGCACCAAAGAAGAGGAGATCAGGAAGGTAGACATTAAAATGAGGAGTAAAATGTCGTAGAAGATCACTATATTGCCACATTGCATTGGCACCAAATCCATGAACAAGAAAGAGGTTAGGTTTTGTTGGTTCATCAACTTTAGGTATCCAACAATGCATTGTGGTTCCATCTTCAAGATCCGTTGTTACAGAACGAAGCCCAGAAAACGAAAAGAAATATCGATAAAAACGATCTCTTGAAGCTGTGAAGCTAAGGCATTTGGCCATTCTGTATATTATTCAAATTCTTTTCTTTCAACTTCCCTTCATGACTATTATTAATTGTGATGACTACCAAAATTTTGAGGTCTACCATGAATTTCGGTTTTATCTTTTCGAACATATTTCATCACCCTCACTATAATTAATTTGACCAAGTCTAACATAATGAATGTCTACTCTATTTTTTCAAGTTACAGACTAATGTGAAAAAAATTAAGGAAAACAACTCATGTAAAGTGTAATTTAATTTTATTATTAGTGATTAGTGAATGATAATTTATTGATTTACAAATAATTTTTTTTATAAATATATAATTCAGAGAGAAGAGGTGGTAAAATTTTCAATTCGCATCCATACAAAATATCTATTGTGTATAGGGATGAAAACATAAGTACGTATATTTCTTGCAAGAATTAGAACTTAGATGATTTGCATTTTTCAATTTTTGTTTGTTTCAAAAATTAAGGGAAAGTTTTTAATAAAGGGTCTGTTTGGTATGGTGGAAAATGTTTTCCTATTTTCCCATGTTCGCTTGGCTTAAAATGTTTTCCAAATCAACTCATTTTCCTCAAATTTAAGGAAAATTACTTCCCTTCCAAAATTAAGGAAAATATTTTATAAAACTCCACTTTATCCTTTAATATTTTTTCTTACCCATACCCGTAGCCGACCCTCCCCATTCAAAAAAAAATTAAAATTTTTAAACTTTTTATTTTTTAAATTTCAAATATATTTTTATCCCCACCCCCAAACCATCCCCCTCAACCAAACAAAAAAATAAAAAAATATTTTTGAAAAATGTTTCAAATTTTAAGATTTTTTCTTTACCTCACCCAACCCCTACCCCCCCTCTCCCCCACCTAAAAAACATTGCTTTTGAAAAATATTTCAAATTTAATTCTTTTATTTTTTACGTCACTCCCCCCTGCCCCCCCAAACAATGACATCCCACCCAGACCACCCCCTCCCCCGCCACCCTCATCAAAAAATTTTTAAAAAAATAATTTATTTTTGGGAAGTATTTCAATTTTAAAAAAAAAAAAATTTCGAAAAATATTTCAATTTTTTTTTCATTTTTACGCCACCTCCTACCCCTCCCCCGCCACCCCCACCCACCCAGGCCATTCCCGTAAAAAAAAAGAATTAAGAAAAAAATATTTTCGGAAAATATTTCAAATTTAAAAAATCTTCATTTTTTACGCCACCCCCTCCCCCAATCAATTTTTTTTTAAAAATAAATTATTTTTGAAAAATATTTCAAATTTTTAAAAAATTCATTTTTTATGTTAGCCCCACCCCCAGCCGCCCCCCTCCCCCGACCCTGCTGGGTCAGATCTCCGGGTCGGATTTTGGAACGGACATCGGGGTCTGGTCCTAGTTTGAGTGTCGGGGTCGGGTCCTAGATCAATTATCGGGGTTGATTTTCGGATCAGAAATTATTTTCCTACAGAGTATTTTTTAATCTCAAGCCTAAAATAAAAGATATTTTCTGAAAAATATTTTTCATTTACCAATCAAACATTAAAAAATATTTTCCAGAAAATATTTTCTACTCACCAACCAAACATGAAAAAATAAGTTAGAAATCTACTTATTTTCCGAGAAAACATTTCTAGAAAAACATTTTCCTTCCTACCTAACACACCCAAAGTTTGTCACTTTAGTTTAAGTATATAATATATGCTGTAGGTTAATGCTTGCAACTCCTAATCCTTTTGATTAAGAATGAAAAGAAGTTTGATATTTTATAACCTTGGTAACATGCAATCACACGAAAGTCTTATGAACTCTACAATATCATTGAGTAATCCTCACATAATAAATGAATTCAGCAACGACCTATATTTGTAGACCTTGAAATTTGCTTACATCTTCCTTTTGAGGTAGCTTGAACCTATTTAATTTTTAGTAACTTAGAATGATAAACTAAGTTATCTGTAAATTAGTTTAGTATGGTGTCCTAGCACACTTAACCTCTCAGGTGGCAACTCTTCTTGTTTAAATCCTAAAAGAGGTGTCACATGTCGCAGACTCGTTTTTTGCGAGAAAAATGAGGTACAATAATAACAATGTTATGTTTCATTTTGAAAAAAAAACAACTGCATGTTGTATAACTTATGCTAGATTCTATATATATTCATATATTATTTTTCATTTTTGTAACAAAACAATGTATAAAATTATGCTAATTTCAATACATGGATAATTCTTTTTTAAACCAACAACCAAATAACCATTGAGTGATTTCCTTTTATTTGTCCAAATCTTTATTAATAAAATTACTTACATGAATGATTTCAGTGGAGGATTTTGAGTTCATGCGCAATCATGCTTCCCTCCAATGGCGTCAATAGTGATTGGGTGCACTTCTATAAGTGAGATAAAGAATTCAATTCCTATGTTCTACTAAATTAAGTACTTTTTAAATTTCTTTATGAGATAATTACATTCTAATGCAGTCCATAAAAATTAACATACATAATTTAGTCAAAGTTTTCGATGCTTAACTAAATTGGCCCAAAGGAGAAGCTTAAGGGCTCTAGAGGGCTGCCAAGGGGCCGCAACTCCCTCCCAATCATTTCAAACTCAGAGCTAAATGATAGATATTGATGAGACAAATTCAATGCAACAAGGAACCGTCTAAAAATTTCATCCACAAATCCAAAAAATCACATATTACAGACGCGATTGCCATAGCAAACCAACAATTTTAACAATACTTTTTAATCAAATTTTATTGTGATTTATGATGTCTTATATATCAGGGATGATGCACCATCACTAGATTTACCTCTCCACAAATTTTCACAAGATTCCATCTTGACGTTTGAGAGAAGAAATCAACCGACACAATTTGACGAAATTTTGATAGTTTTGTATACCATTTGTATATGTTTATATACCAAATTGTGTCTTGGACTAAAAATTTGTAAGGTAAGTTTTGAACTATATTTTTAGAAAATCAGCTAGATAATGATACTTTTATGAAATTCTCCGTTTCTTTATTTGATTTATTCTTCCGGAATTACCAATTCTATAATTGGTATCCCTATTATCCTTTTGTTATACTAATTTAATTAAATAAAAAAGGAGTATTAAAATTAGTAGCAGCGGAGAATATAACATAGTCCAACTAATTATAATATCGTTAAATATATATATATACTAAACTTTTTTTAAAAGTTCAAATATTCATTATCTCATTTTAAAATTGAAGAATCTAATCATTTGTGGAATTGCCACACAATAATCTATATGCTACTTTGAAAAATCATTTTTATCGAGTCGTACTTGCTTTAAAAAAGGCAATTATTCTTGCAAATTGCAATTGCGTGGAAAATACACGGGCAAGTCACCATTCCAAAGACATCAACTTGCAATTTTTTTTTTCTTTTTGAAGCTACTCCCTCTGTTTCATATTAAAACCTCCGTTATATGTCATTATTTTAGATTTCAGATTTCTTAAGAAATTATGTAAGTTTTTCATTGTATCTTTATTTAATAGTTTTTTGAAGTCAAGTTTTCAATAAATGAACATAATTAGTTTATTTTGATCAATTAAATTGGTCAATGAACATGAATTAATTATTTAATTTTCATATGTTGATCAAATTCATACTTTTAAGATTAATAACTCTTAAAGGTAAAATAGGAAAAATATTGTTATTTATATATTGATTTTGTGAAATGACAAATATTAAGGAACATCTATTTTTAGTAACGACGACATATATACGGGAACCGAGGGAGTACATGATAATAAAATAGGAAGACTTGAGTGGAGTCAACACCCATCACTTGCATTTCATATTTAGCAATTGAAGTCTCTCTTCTTTGTTGGAAGAATCAGAAAAAATGGCGAACGTAGCAGTAGAATTTCTTGTTGAGAACTTGATGCAGCTGCTGCGGGACAACGCAGAGCTGATTAATGGAGTTAAAGAGGCTGCTGAGAGTTTACTTCAAGATCTAAATGATTTCAACGCTTTTCTTAAGCAAGCTGCCAAGTGCCACATCAACGAGAATGAAGTTCTGCGAGAACTTGTTAAGAAAATCAGAACAGTGGTTAACTCTGCTGAAGATGCTATTGATAAATTTGTAATTGAAGCTAAGCTACACAAAGATAAGGGAATGACCAGGGTATTAGATCTTCCCCATTATAAAAGAGTTAGGGAAGTAGCTGGTGAGATCAAAGCTATACGAAACAAAGTCAAAGAGATCCGACAGAATGATGCCATTGGACTTCAGGCCCTTCAAGATGATGATTCATCTGCCAGAGGTTTCGAAGAAAGAAAGGTATCCACATCCTTAACACTCTTTTTTTAAAAATAAATAAATTGGGGAAATGGGAAAGTGAGCAATCTAGTTACAAAGATCAATAAAATTTATTGATGTCCTTTAACTTCCTCGGCAAAATACATGTAGGACACACATAGGATGTGAATTGCTATGTAGGATGTCATGTAATATGCATGAGTGTATTTGTTTGACTTTATATAAGTTTAACTGTGTACTAGTTGTCGAAGCCAAGTTACAGGACATGTTTATATGTATAGTGCCTTTATTGTATGTATGTACCACTCTTGATAAATGTCACTCTTCTATATCTGCTTTTTCACCTCTTACTTGTTCAAATATCTAATCTTTATCTTGGCTATATTAATCTAAAGCCTCCAGTGGTAGAGGAAGATGATGTGGTTGGATTTGACGAAGAAGCAGATATAGTAATCAAACGCCTTCTTGGAGAATCGAATCATCTAGAAGTTGTTCCAGTTGTTGGTATGCCTGGTCTCGGCAAAACGACCCTAGCAAATAAAATCTACAAGCATCCCAAAATCGGGTATGAATTTTTTACTCGTATTTGGGTTTATGTATCTCAATCATACAGGAGAAGAGAATTATTTCTCAACATCATCAGCAAATTCACTCGAAATACGAAACAATATCATGGGATGTGTGAGGAGGATTTAGCTGATGAAATACAAGAATTCTTGGGAAAGGGAGGAAAATACTTGGTTGTCTTGGATGATGTATGGTCGGATGAAGCTTGGGAACGTATCAAGATAGCGTTCCCAAATAACAACAAACCGAATCGAGTATTGTTGACCACTCGAGATTCCAAAGTGGCTAAACAATGCACTCCCATACCTCATGATTTAAAATTTCTGACTGAAGATGAAAGTTGGATATTACTGGAGAAGAAGGTTTTTCACAAGGATAAATGTCCTCCTGAATTGGTGGCACCATCTGGAAAGAGCATAGCAAAAAAATGTAAGGGACTACCGCTTGCGATTGTTGTTATTGCAGGAGCACTAATAGGGAAAGGCAAGACACCAAGAGAGTGGAAACAAGTGGATGATAGTGTGAGTGAACACCTCATAAATAGAGACCACCCTGAGAATTGTAACAAACTGGTGCAAATGAGTTATGATCGTTTACCTTACGACTTGAAAGCGTGCTTTTTATATTGTAGTGCATTTCCCGGAGGCTTTCAAATCCCTGCTTGGAAGTTAATCCGTTTGTGGATTGCGGAAGGATTCATACAGTATAAAGGCCACTTATCTCTTGAGTGTAAAGGAGAGGACAACTTGAATGATCTCATCAACAGGAATCTAGTGATGGTAATGGAAAGAACGTCTGATGGTCAAATCAAAACATGTCGTCTTCATGACATGTTGCACGAGTTTTGCAGGCAAGAAGCTATGAAGGAAGAAAATCTTTTCCAAGAAATAAAGCTAGGATCTGAGCAATATTTTCCTGGAAAACGAGAACTATCCACGTACCGTCGCTTATGCATTCATTCCTCAGTTTTGGATTTTATCTCTACAAAACCTTCAGCTGAACATGTCAGGTCATTCTTATCTTTTTCTTCAAAAAAGATTGAGATGCCATCTGCTGACATCCCAACCATACCAAAAGGTTTTCCGTTGCTAAGGGTTTTGGATGTAGAATCCATCAACTTCAGTCGCTTTTCCAAGGAGTTTTACCAGCTATATCATTTGAGGTATGTTGCTTTTTCATCTGACTCAATCAAGATTCTTCCTAAACTCATGGGAGAACTTTGGAACATCCAAACCATCATAATTAACACGCAACAACGCACTCTTGATATTCAAGCAAACATATGGAATATGGAACGACTAAGGCATCTGCACACTAACTCTTCTGCTAAATTGCCTGTCCCTGTTGCTCCAAAAAATAGTAAAGTTACATTGGTAAATCAAAGCCTGCAAACTCTCTCCACAATAGCTCCCGAAAGCTGCACTGAGGAAGTGTTTGCAAGGACTCCAAACCTGAAAAAGCTGGGCATCCGTGGGAAAATAGCTGTGCTTCTTGATAATAAGTCTGCTGCATCGTTAAAAAATGTGAAGAGGCTAGAATACCTTGAAAACTTGAAGCTGATAAATGATAGTAGCATTCAAACAGGAAAGTTACGCCTTCCACCTGCATACATATTTCCAACAAAGTTGAGGAAACTGACTTTATTAGACACCTGGTTGGAGTGGAAAGATATGTCTATATTGGGTCAGTTGGAACACCTTGAAGTCCTGAAGATGAAAGAAAATGGGTTTACGGGAGAGTCCTGGGAGTCTACTGGTGGTTTTTGTTCCCTACTGGTGTTGTGGATTGAAAGGACAAACTTAGTTTCTTGGAAAGCATCAGCTGATGACTTTCCAAGACTTAAGCATCTTGTTCTCATCTGCTGTGATAACCTTAAGGAAGTCCCCATCGCCCTAGCTGATATACGCAGTTTCCAAGTCATGATGTTGCAAAATTCCACCAAAACAGCAGCAATATCTGCACGTCAAATACAAGCCAAAAAAGACAATCAAGCTCAACAAGGGACTAAAAACATTGGCTTCAAGCTTTCCATATTCCCTCCTGATCTGTGATTGTGTGCACTTCTCCTTCACAGGTCAGTTTCATATAATAAGATAGCAGAACTGACACAAATCACAATCTTTTTTGACATTCAAAGTAGTATTCCCTCCATCCATCTTTACTTGTCTACTATGCTATTTTGAGATGTCCAATAATACTTGTCCAATTTATAAAATCAATGAATAATTGTGTCTATTTTACCCTTGCTATTAAAAACTATTCATTTTTCAATGTTTAGATGACTTATATTAAATAAGGGTGATTTGATAAAATTACTCATCATTTAATGCTTCTTAATCTTTGTATCAAGTCAATAGTGGACAACTATTGTTGGACAGAGGGAGTATTAGTCATCATGCTGCATAGCCCTTCGCCCCTTCCTCTGATTATTGTGATTTGTGCAGGTCCTCAATGAATCACACTGCATGAGGGCTGGTACCCTAGCTTGGATAAAGAAAGATCCTCTATCTGTCAATTGTTTTCATAATTCTTGAGTGGATGTCCGTCTTTCATGGTTGTTGTCATCTTGATTGTGGCCATAGTTTGTATGTTCTTCATTTTGTGGTATGTTAATATGTAAGAACAATGTATTTTGCATTCATCTATTCTGTAGTCTTTGGCTTCAGAGCTGTGTAATATTGTAAGAAATTATATGTATGGGGAGGTTCTAGGCTTGGATATTGTTTCGTTTGGAAGCTTGGAGGGAAGTATTATGAAAATACTTTCTCCTATACCTTCACCGGTCCTTTTGGGATATACTATTAACCATGTGGTTGAATTATAGTATTTTATTTAATCCCTTGTAAAGATTATTTATTTCATTTTAGTTAAATATAATAAAGTCTTTATTTAAATAGATCATTGTGTTAATATGTATGTCCATTGCTTACATAGTAGACGTTTTTTTGCATATGGAGTTGGTTAATTCATATGCGGAAGATTAAAATTGTCGGTTCTTATAAGTCATAAATTAAATATTCACAATCAAAGATGAAGTTGGACAAACATCTTGATGATTGTAGCACAAGATTAAAGATAATTCGATCTTAATTATGGGAAAGGTTAAATTCCAACTTCTTGTGCTAGTACATTCCGTGTGTATTGAATGGACCAATTAGAGATGTTTGTTTATGTTCTTAATATTTATAAACTTCTCTATTCCATTACGTGTACTTATACTCTTAATCTAGATATACTTATTATGATCTATGTGGTTTGATTTATTATTTTAATCTATTAAAAGGTGAGACTCTATTATGAGTCAATATATTCCTAATATATTGGCTAATGACAAATCACATTAGTGAAATAATAATTAGTTGATAGAACCATGTCTTGGACTTGAGATAGAAGACACCCCTTCATGGATACTTATAAGTTTTCACATGAAAACCCTGCAGGGGATTTTATATCCGTCATGTGAAATAAGTTAAGTATAATAATAAAGGATTAAATTAGTCAATAAATTAAATTATTCAGAAAATTTGATTCAATTGATTGGTGTCAGTAATTCTAACATGGGGAGTTAAATAAGATGTGATGATAGATTTCCAATTTAAATTGAGGAGTGCAATTACATATTTTTAGTGGAATAATTTGTAATTTATTATTATATGGTAATTCATTCACTTATGAATTAATATCATAATAGGAAGCCTCATATAATAAGTCTTAGGTCCCTACTATGTGTGATTAATTAATCAAGAATTTAAAAAAGAAAAGGAAAATTCTAGAAGTAGTAATTTGTACTGATCTTCTACTAGGAAAGAATTATTTGCCTTTTAATAATTTATATTATTATTGAGAGAAGCAAAAACGTTTTTGATGGTTCTCTTAAAGTGGTTATATTGTCCTTAAAGTTTGGCTTTTATAGTTGTTGATTGCCCTTTATGGCAATTGATAGCCTCTATTGTTGTGAGCATTTTGATTCTTTTCCCCTTCCCTTCTTTAGTAGAGAGGTGTATATAAAAGGTTCAATAGGGGTAAAGAGAAAATCATCCTATTCTAAAAACAAATTACTTGTCCACACAAAGGTCTTGGTTGGAAAAATTAATCAGGAAGTAGTAGAAGACTAAAGATCTAGATTCATTATCTCTAAACGAGGTTTTTGAAAGCTTCAACAGGATAGTAATACTTACTGAAATTTCGGTTATATACTCTAACAACTCTAACTCTAAGCAGAACTGGATCCACGATTTTAAGCTTCTGGTTTCTATTGGGGTACTTATCGGTCTATTGGTTAAATATTTGTGCTTAACATCTCAGCTTATTAGTTATTCATTTTTAATTGTACTAAACCGTCAACCGAATCAATAAGATTATCGGTCGGCGTATGTCATATATGTGCTACTCTAAATCACAAATAAAATATGTATTGGAATCAATAAAATAAATTCTAAACTAGTATATCTCCACAAATATAAATATAATAACGTTAATAGACATTATAGTGACTTAAAATTCCGACTGGATTAACAATTTTGTAAGAATATCACCCTCATTTCAACAGTTTCAACCTATTTAAATGGAAAATTTAAATTTAAAATAAATAACTAGAACTCAACAAATTAACTTCTAAAAGAAACCAAGAATATTTTAGAACCCAACGAATTAGACTACTAAAAAAGGAGAAAGTTGAAAGTATTGGTTTTCCCAAGTTGGGTTATAAATGATGCACTGATATCATATTAACATTTGAAACAGATTATGAGATAATATAATAAAATTGTTTACTGAAAAACGAAAAGGAAAAGGTATTGGCTTTTCCTGATGTATACAATATAAAAGGAAAATAAAAAAAGAAGAGTGAAGATAAATCTGACAATAGTAAGCAAAAGTAGTCGTAGACATTGAAATTTTATGGAGCTCTACAAGACATGTAAATAAGAGTTCTTGGAGGCTACTCAACTTTAAACTCTAGCTCATGCATATATAAAGGGTATTATATTCACTTGAAAAGACATCTCGAAAATTCCATAAATTCATGGAATATTTCACAAAGATCAGATCAAAATGTGGCCGGACTCTCCACATCATCTTAGTTCGAGAAATACGTCACTAACAGGCCTCGAACCATGAATAAAATTTAGAGAGAAGAATCAAGAGAACATATAGATTTGTACCCACATTGTTTTATCAATAAAATTATATTTCTTCGTATTTTATTTGTGTAATGACCCTGAAGGTTATTTTTGGAATTTTTTGGAAAATTACTATGTTATCCCTCCTAATACTTGCGCCTCGAGTTGTGTTTGATCAGTTGTTAGATTAAATTTGAAATCGAATCATAAATTTGAGATTTTTGGAAGTTTAGGAGTTTTGGAAGCTTCTAAGTTGAGATGGTTGACTTTAGTCCACATTTGAAGTTTCGAGTCTCAGAATGAAATTTCATCTGTTTTGTCAGCTTCGGAACATGAGTTTTGGGTTAGTAGGACTATTGGCTTAGGCCTTGAGATATTTAGATGAGTTTTGAAAAAGATTTTGAGTTTTGAAAGTTGAAAGCATAAGATAGTTGACCAAAATGAACTTTAGTGATAGCAAGCTCTGGAATTTCGGCAATTTCGTTACCTCCGAAATGTGATTTTTGGTCTAGATGTACTGTTGGTTTGGGTCTTAAGATCTTTGGTTTGATTTTGAGCCATTAGACGAGATGCGAGAAAAGTTAAGGCTAAAGTTTGACTTTAGTCAACACTTGACGTAAGAAAGGTCATTTTTCAATTTTAATGATTTCACTAGGTCCAAATGGTGATATTTGGTTTAGTTGAATGTTTGGTTCAGTTTTGAAGCTTTTGGATGATTTTCATGTCCTTATTTGAAAATTTGAAGATTCTTAACTTTGATCAACATCGGGTTAAGGTGACCTTGTTTGGATATTTTGATGATTTCATTGAGTCCGAAATATAATTTTCAAGCTAGTAGCATATTTGCTTTGTGTACGGGAGGTTCCAGATGAGATTTGGTGAGTTTTTAAGCTTGTTGGATGCTTTGGCGCGGTTTTATCCATTTGTTCCAACTAAAAGGTTCGTTATTAGTTTTAAAGATCGAAAAATTATTTTGAAACTTTTGAAAGTTTGAGCATGAATTATAGGACTGATCTGCAAAGTTTGGTACATTTTCGCTAAGCTAGGATTGGACTTTTATCGCGGTATATGAAATAATTGTTTAACGAGTAGAAATGATATTTGACTAAACAAACGAGCACATAATTGAGTTTCGATTGAACAATCATGTCTGTATCATTATTTAAGGCATTTAGAAAAAATAATAGAGTTATTTCACTATCGTATGAGGAAGTTACAGTTCTTTTAGTGAAAATTAAATTGTTGGTTTCTGGTGTAAATATTGTTGGTCAGATATTTAAAATTTCAAACTGTGTTCATTTGGTATTTTAAGCATATTGAGAGTTCTAGAGCTCGGAATGGAGTGATTCTTGCGGCATTCTTCTCGATTTAATATGGGATTTAGTATTCAATCCTCACTTAGACATTGTCTCATGATTTCTTCATATGGTTTTCTTTCCTTATACATAAATTTCTTAGAGAAAATTGAAGTTTTATCGATTTGGATTCAGTTTTTATGAAAAACGTATATTTAGGATCCTTATGTTATGGATTAACTGATTTTTGGTATAAACTTGTTGATTCATCAATAATTTTCATCATATTAACCACGTATAAGCTTGGAAAAATTAGGATTTTCTCGGTAAAGTTTAAGTTCGATAAATTGAGGATTTCAAGATTGATTTTAACTCTGTTTTTTATGAAACTTTATATTTGAAATTTTCTAATCATGGGTAAGATATTTTTCAAGAAATATTTCAGATTTGAGTCGGGGTCTCGGACCCAGTTATTGGGGGGTTTTCTCATTATTACTTTAATCTTATGTTTTAGGCTCTTGGGGATGATTTTTAACTTGTTTTTCAATGTAATTTCACGTATGAGTTCCTAAATCTTTGGGTATCATATTTTTCAATAAAAACATCAGATTTACCCTTAGCCTTTGGGGTCGACTTTTTGGATCGATTTGGACCCGATTTTCAAAATCAACATCATGGTTGTTTGTTCATGTTTTCTTATGAGTACTCTATATTTGATTAGTTGGTGTGAATTTTGTGGCTCGACATGAAGGGAAGACTCAAGTACCGATTTGATTTGATTTCATTATCTTTTAAAGTAAGTGGACCTCTTGACCCTTTGTTAAGTTATTGAACCTTGTATTCCATTGTGTGATTGGGAGTAATAGAAATTGGTGACGACTTTCATATATTCCGTGTATTGTTAAATAATGAATAAGTTCTAGTGATGATAATATGGGGTAAAAGAAGAATCTTGTCGATATTGTGATATATAAATAAATGGTTGTGTTGACTCACTTTTGATGATGTGTCAAATTATCTGTGATTGGTTGTTGGTGTGTAAGTTACCATCATCTCATCGAGCATTTGTACATATATGTTTGCATTGGTTCTATAACATTGTTGAGATAGTACTTTATGGAAGTGATGAGAAATAGGGGACGAGCCACACGATCAATGGCAGAGGACGGGCCACACGATATGTGGAAAATTCTATAATGAGGGGTCGGGCCACATGTTTTTTGGCACGTATATGGACTGATATGTCATTCATGGATCATGTACTGACATTCAACGAGTGTGTATCATTAGGACAGACATGCATCACCTTATATGACATTGCATTGCACTTCATCCTTGTTTTTTTAGTATTTTTGATTGATGTTATGGCCTTGTGATTATTGAATTATGGAAGACTGTGACGATATATCTATATGTGTTGAGGTGTAAGTTGTGATGTTCTATTTGTGCTCTGTTGTTATTGAGTGAGAACTGTTAGGTTAGGTTGATTTGATTCTATGCAGATTATAATGATGGAGGTTCGGATGGTGTATTGGGATTCTTGTGTTTTGTATTACTTAACTTGGAGTTATTTAGGGATGCTTGTTGGGTCTCAT
Organism: Solanum etuberosum; assembly: GCA_029582245.1. Lineage (NCBI taxonomy): Eukaryota > Viridiplantae > Streptophyta > Magnoliopsida > Solanales > Solanaceae > Solanum > Solanum etuberosum. Next base: position 45,999 of record JAJONR010001899.1, on the reverse strand, counting down.
TGTTGTTTGGTACTCACTCCCTTGCTTTCTACACTTGTGTAGATTACGAACCCAGATCGTCTTGACCATCATTTTCTCACTTTTGTCTAAGGCTTACTTGAGTAGTCCGTTAGGTAGCTGCTTGTCACTTCGGCAGACATCACTTACTCGTTCATTATTTCTTTGTTAGTTCTAGATACAGAGACATTCAGACTTGTATTTTTTTGACACTAGTTATTGGGTATTATGAGTTATGGTTTATTTATCTGGAATGTTCATATTATTTTAGTCCTCTATTTTGTTTTACTTTCGCATTTATCCTGTTTAGCTTTGTTTAGGATGACTTGTCTTGGTGGGATAAGAGAAGTGTCATCCAATCGGTTTTTGGATCGTGACAATATGTGATTTTAATTTTTTCTATCACTTTAAAATTTGTTACAAATAAATTGACGCACATATTCCCTTCATCTCTTCTCTCATAAATCATATCTTCAAAATTCGCAAAACCGCAAAGATAGAAGCTCCATTATTATGGGTACTTCAAATTTCATCTTTGAATTTTATCAAATCTACACTCCGACAAGCATTGAAATGGGGAGCATTTGTAGGCATCAAAATTTTATGGAACTCTACAGACGTGTTCAATTCCAATTAGGGTTCTTGGAGGCTACTCAATCCTAAACCCTAGCTCATGCATATATAAAGGGATATTTACTTGAAAAGGTATCTTTAAAATTTCATAAATTCATAGAATATTCACGAAGGTCATATCAAGATGTGGTTGGACTCTCCACATCATTCTAGTTCGAGAAATACGCCATTAATGTACCTTGAATAATAAAAAATCAGAGAGAAGAATAAGGGGAACAAATAGATGTGTACCCACATTGTTTTATCAATAAAATTATGTTTCTTCGTATTTTATTTGTGATTGCAATTTATTTTCTATCACTTTAACAATTATTGCAAATAGTCGTCATGAATGAGAGATAGTAACTTTAAATCTGAAAGTTGACTTTATTGAATTTTTAAAAAAGGAAAAAAGAAAAGAAAAGTAAAACCAAGAAAAATAAAACAAGTGAGGGTCGATTAGGCGTCCAAAATGATAGGTTTTCGCGGGGTTCCATCTTTATACTGTTCTTTAGCTATCATTACAATCTATTAAAGTTCTATTTGATTCTATTAAAGCATGCTTAATTAGTGGAGATGTTCATAATGGACAAGCCTGTGATTTTTTGTGTATACATGTGAATTCTTTTGTGAGTGTGAGAGTTCTTCTTTGATGTTATGTTCTTAAACTACATTCGATTCTTTGATTTGAGTGTGTGAACTATTTCTTCTTGTGAAGCAACTTATTCATGATAGATATGTGATGTTAATAGCTTTCTTTGATAGAGTAGACGAGTGAGCTTAAATTTGATGAGTTAGACTCTGTCTTTGAGGTTAGGAGGTTATAAGTTTTTTTTGTATATCTGCATAATGATCAGGAAGTGTACTTGTTGTCGTGAGTTGCTATATGGTTTAATTGTTTGTATCAACAAGGTGATGGTATTCTGTAACACCTTGAATTCAGAAAATAAGGAAAAATATAGTTTTGGACTGGTGTTCGTGTCTACGGGTCCCACCTACAGACCGTAGAAGCTTATACAGGCCATAGGTGGCAACCGTAGGTAGTGGAAAAATAAAATTTTAAAAACAAGTCTCAGTACCCTTTTTTATGGTTCAACAGGACAACCTGTCGTTCCTTTGACAAGTCGTAGATAGGCCTCGTAGGTCACTCCCAGACTTAGTAAATTTTAAAGCTTAAAGTAATTTCTACGGTTGGTATGTACGGTCCATAGTGTCACGATCCAACCCACCGGGTCGTGCGGGCACCTACTCTAACACCTTAGTAGGAGGACCCTTGATCCCCAAACGGTTAAAACATGCGGAAGATTAAGAAAACTGGAGGAAAAAGGAAATTCATGAGGTTTTTACATAAATAAGCGTTTTAAACAATCCAAAGTTAAATTTGTAAATAAATAACTCCCCCAGGAATCTAGTCTAAATAGGTACAAGAGCTTCTAAGATTACAGGGTATAATATACAGTAACTAATGACACAGCTCCCACCACAAGGAAGGACGAGTAGAAGCTGTAGGAGATTGTCTTCGTCTTCACCTATGAAAAATCACTGACCCTGCAACCAGACTATACACAATGGCATAGTAAGAGTAGTATCGGTACAACAACACGTACTGGTAGGCATCATCAGTCAACCCGATGCCCACCGCAAAATATACAAAAATCAACCAACAGGAAACATACAATAAGAAAGTACACCCCTCAACCTTTATCCTCCTACCTTTACCATTCCCGTATACCTTAAACGTACTAGTACACTTGACTCTAACCCCCTACTCTATCACGCTGCTCGCTCGGTTCTTGATCATAGCTTAACCCTTCGATCTCATAGAGGAGTTCCCAAATACAACCACTACTAACCCGGCCAACCACTCACGACATGCCCTCGCTTCTTCTGCATCACAATTCAGCCCTTGACCACATAATATACTCTATCAAGGCTCGCTAACCGTTTTGAGTACGAATCCCCTTCCCAAGGTAGGACCTAACTACTTTTTGCATCATGAACACTGCCCCACTTCTTTTAAGAACGCAAACAACATCTTTAAAAATAGCTGATAGTAACACCTGGACCCTCAGTCTCCACTTACCAGACAACATACAGATTGGGCATGATCATTCACAGTTAATTCCAGTAAACGAGATATAAGCAGGTAACCACAACACAGTAAAATCTCATATACTGAGATGCCTAATCAGTCATCATTTTAGGAGCAATATACAATCCCCCAATATCAATGACAGGTAGATATGAATGTAGTAGTCACAATTGGTCCTCTCATGGAACCCACACCCAAACTGTTAGTGTGTCGGAACGTGACACCCGATCTAATATATATGTATCGGAACGTGACATTCGGTCCCATATATATGTCGAAATGTGACACCCGACCCAATATATGTGTCGGAACGTGACACCCGGTCCAGTCAGCACAACCACAACCATAATCACACCCATAAATAACATTTCACATAGTCACACAGTCAAGTAACAGGTTCATGGCATGTAATTGTCCAACAAGTATATATAACACAAACAGAAAGTCGAACCATCACCTACCCTAGTTCACAGGACGAGGTTTTCCCCCACGGTACACATCATATTTAACAACTAGGAGTACATGTACAATCATCCCTTTTTCTGTGCCCGAAGGCCTAAACATGAATTCTACCGTTGATTAGCAATATACTACGTAGTGAGCATGAATTTACGACTACTCAAGTAAGTAAACCTAGCTACCTGGGCGCCAAGCAGCTGCAGAGGGATTTGATCTACAATCCTGGCTTTCGGACAACAAAACGGTAGATTTCTGGCTGGGAATCAGCGAGTTGTCATCAACCTTGCGCTAGAAATTTGTTTCTCCTTCCTTCCTAAGCCTAGAGCAGCTTTCTGAGGGTTTCTGGGTGATCCTCGCCTCTTTTTGGCACTAAGGGAAAATGGGGAAAATAAGACTTCGCGTCATTAAGTTCTGCCCTCCGTCCATCCCGCTCTGCACTCCCATTCCGCTGGGGCGCTGCCGGCGTAGCGGCATCACCCCACTCTAGCGGGACAGTGGGCCCCAGTTACTCACGATGGTTTTTCCCTTCCTAAGTAACGACGGTTTGGGTCGTTACAATAGATATCAATTTACCCCTCGTTCGTCTCCGAACGACAAGCGGAGTAGTAAGTACGAGCCACTTTGTAGTACTTCGAAACTACGGATCGGCCCATCATGGGATAATGAAAAATAGCGGTTCCCAAGGTTTAGGCACGAAAGGATTTTTACCCAGGGAACCGTCTAGGGAAACGAGGTAACACACGGAGGAAAAGAGACGCACCAATTCGCCTGGCCTGACGCCGCCAGAGCGGCAAGATTCCCTATGAGGTGGGACCCTCCCGCCGTGGCGGGAGGTCGGGATCAATTTTAGAATGGGAGAAAAGGGAATGATTTCCTCAGTTCCTTCTATACCCACTCAAAAACTCCAAAAACTCTCTCAATTGCTTCACCCCGAACGTCAATCTTAAGGTAAGGTTCTTTCTCTCTACTCTAATTAATTCAATACTTGCTTAACAACAATTGCATGAAAAGAATCGGTTGGGTAGAATGGCCTTGGGGTAGCTTTCAAAAATGTTTACGTGGTTTGCTTGATCCGATAAGAAAAACGTAGCATGGACACTTCCCTTACGTTCACAATGTCTCCACAACGTTCTGAGCGTAAGAATTTCGCGATAATATGGCCGAAATGGTTCCAAAATGGGTGGGGAAGTTGAATAGTTTCTTGGTGTAAATCTTGAATTCGGGCACTATTTAGGGGTTGAATTTATAGGGTCTTCACATATTTAGGTACTAGGGTACTCTAGAAACACTGATCCGGTGAAAATTTATTTAAAAAAAAGGTTTTGGGGGGAAGGGGTGCCATGATCGCTCCCTGAAGTTCGACCCAGATGAAGGCCGCTATGGTGGCCTCTATCCTGCTGTGGCGGCCTTCATCCCGCTGTGGCGGCCTCCATCCCGCTACGGCGGGATCCTGCGGAACAGTGGCCCCTTGCTACTTCAAATAGAAATTTTCCCTTTTCTTAGCCAGGGATTGACTAATTCCATGGAGTCCTAACGTGTACGTTTTATGAATTTTCGCAGGCTTGTCTAACCATGGCTGGAATTAATGAGGAAAACTTGCCCTTCGTTCGGTTCCCCGATGCTGCAAGTCGGAAGAGACACCATGATCACTGAAACACCAAATTCTTGTGCGAGAGGGGTTTCCACCTGCTGGGCTTAGCGGAGAAGGCACCCGCCTTCCATGCCCAGCTGGTGGAGTTTGGTTGGGGTCCGCTGACAGGGGCTCCCCCTACCGTGCACCCATGCTGGGTGAGGGAGTTCTATGCCCTTTTCCCTACTGTCCGCTGGGACGATCCTCACCCTACTATCTGCATTCGAGTAGTCGACATCCCTCTGAGCACTCAGTTCATCAATGCGGTGCTCGAGGTGCCGGAGGTCTCTAACTCAGAGTACGAGACCAGAATGAGGGAGATGGATTTGGGTTGGCTGTGGGACACACTGGTTGAGGCTGTGCGCCGGGACTGGGTTTACTGGGCTACTACGTAGGGCATCACCAGTATTCACTAGTCACCAGATGCCAAGAGATGGTTGCACCTGGTATCTAGGGTTATCCGCCCATCGGGAAACCGCACCGACGTGATCTTCCATTGGGCTCTAGTGGTGGCTTGTGCTGTGCAGGGGATTGGGCTGAATGTGGGGGCACAGATCATATTCGAGTGAAAGATGTTCTATAGAGGAAACAAGAAGGCATTCTTCATGCCTGGACTAGTGACAGCGATGTGCAAGCGGGCGGTGGTGCCGCTCTTGGACACTGATGAGGTACTCCATATGGATCCCCTCTTTCATCCTCTTTTGATCAGGCAGCACTCCACCCTGGGAACAAAGAAAAAAAAAACGGACGGGGCCGGCAGCAGTAGAGCAGCGGCTGAGGCGGATGATGAAGGAGAGTATGATGATGAGGTCGACGACACCCTTCATACCTAGTCTCAACCCCCACTATCAGGTGTTTGTGTGGGGGAGGACCTAGCGGTCGTCCGTAGGAGATTGGGAGGCTCCTATGCTAGCACCTCGACTCCAGTTCCACCCTCCACTGCCCTCGACGTTGAGATTCTCCGTCGCCAACTGCGATGGGAGAAGAAGAAGAAGAATGTAGAGAGGGATCGTTTGATGGCCCGGATGTGGAAGACCATTAACGTCATTTTATTTTGTGTCGCCCCCCAGCGGGAGCTTCCCAGGCTCGAGCCGGAGGACTTTCAGGAGTTCCCCTGGTTGAGCGAGGCATGGACTGGAGAGATAGCCCCGGAGGACCTATATTCAGATGATAACACTCCCCCTCCCCATGGACCTTGATTTGGGTTTGCCTCGCTTGGGCATGTAACAAATAATATTTCTACTTCCCTTTCTGCTTTTTCTTAAGTTTTTGTAAGCACATGGATGCTCGTTTTTGCTATTCTCATAGCCGTATTTAAATGCTAGGATTTATAACTCACTGTACTATTGCAGAGTACTGATTGGATTGCGGAAAATTAGCCCATGCATGATTCAAAGTCCATAGGCGAAACAAGGAAAAAAAATAGGGGAGACAGGGCTGAGATTCTGTCTCGCCCTGTCCCGCTCTGGCGGGAGACTTCCCGCCCTGGCGGGATGATTTCGCCCCAGCGGACCTGACGGGGTCAGTTTCCAGGACAACACTTCCTGGGATTCTCCCCGTTCCTAGAGTTTTTCATTGACTCCCAGGGCCATAATTAAGCATTTAGGGTAACCCTCTTAGCTGAGATAGGGGTTGTCCACCCCGAGGTCAACCCACCGGTATACACACCAGAAACTTTTCCCACCAATTTAACACCACAACCATGCACATCCTAGGAATATGCCTATTAATCACACGGTTTATTATCGGTTGTGACACACGTCAAAAATCTGTTTACGAATCACATCGTAGTTTATCTCTAGACCTTTGCACATAATCAAGTGATGACTCTCTTTCTGACAACAAGTTCACGAAAACCCAAGCAATCATAACTCACATAATTTTGAACATTTAGGCAAGTATACTTCACACATCGAAATCCAGACAGGCAACACTGTGCACATAATCACATCATAGCATTCAACTAAATACACTTCACACACCAGCAATTATTCAGACAACACCATGCACATAATCACAATTTCAAGCTACATCACACAGGCAAGTTAAAATTATTAATTAATTCGCTTCATGGATGACTATTAGTTGATCATCCATGCATTTATACAACCTCTAAGGCTAGATACCAATTGGAACCTTCTCGATTCCAATTTACCTTGCTTGTGTCCCTTCAGCCGCGACTACGACATCAAGTTCACTTTGTTGAGATACCAATTGGAACCTGAAGATACCAATTGAACTCAACCCATACCATAAGCGACAACACGCACGGAAGGAGATAATAAATGGAACGTCCACATTTGCTCTTGTACGGAGAGACAGGCAACCTGGGCTCTGATACCAATTTGTCACAACCCAACCCATCGAGTGAAGGCACCTACTCTAACACCTAAGTAAGAGGACCCTTGATCCCCAAACGGTTAAAACATGCGGAAGATTAAGAAAACTAGAGGAAAAAGGAAATTCATGAGGTTTTACATAAATAAGTGTTTTAAACAATCCAAATTTAAATTTGTAAATAAATAACGTCCCCAGGGATCTAGTCTAAACAGGTACAAGAGTTTCTAAGATTACAGGGTATAATATACAGTAACTAATGACACAGCTTCCACCACAGGGAAGGAAGAGTAGAAGCTGTTGGAGATTGTCTTCGTCTTCACCTATGAAACATCACTTACCCTGCAACCAGACTAAGCCCAATGGCATAGCAAGAGTAGTATCAGTACAACAACACGTACTGGTAGGCATCATCGGTCAACCCGATGCCCACCGCATAATATAAAGAAATCAACCAGCAGGAAACATTCAATAAGAAAGTACACCCCTCAACCTTTATCATTCTGCCTTTACCATTCTCGTATACCTTAAACGTACTAGTACACTTGACTCTAACCCCCTACTCTATCACCCTGCTCGCTCTGTTCTTGATCATAGCTTAACCCTTCTATCTCATAGAGTAGTTCTCGAATACAACAACTACCAACCCGGCCAACCACTCACAGCATGCCCTCGCTTCTTCTGCATCACAATTCAGCCCTTGACCACATAATATACTCTATCAAGGCTCACTAACCGTTTTGAATACGAATCTTCTTCCCAAGGTAGGACCTAACTACTTTTTGCATCATGAACACTACCTCACTTCTCATTGTTTAAGAACGCAAACAACCTCTATAAAAATAGCCGATAGTAATACCTGGACCCTCGGTCTCCACTTACCAGAAGACATACAGATTGGGCATGATAATTCACAGTTAATTCCAGTAAACGAGATATAAGCAGGTAACCACAACACAGTAAAAACTCATATACCGAGATGCATAATCAGTCATCATTTTAGGAGCAATATACAATTCTCTAATATCAATGACATGTAGATATGAATGTAGTAGTCACAAATGGTCCTCTCATGGAACCCATACCCAAACTGTTAGTGTGTCGGAACGTGACACCCGATCCAATATATATGTATCGGAACGTGACACCCGATTCAATATATGTGTTGGAACATGACACCCGATCCAATATATGTGTCGAAATTTTACACCCGGTCCAGTCAGCACAACCACAACCATAGTCACACCCATAAAGAACATTTCACATAATCACACAGTCAAGTAAAAGGTTCATGGCATGTAATTGTTCAACAAGTATATACATAAACGGGAAGTCGAACCATCACCTACCCTAGTTCACAGGACAAGGCTTTCCCCTACGGTACACATCATATTTAACAACTAGGAGTACATGTACAACCGTCCCTTTTCTATGCCCGAAGGCTTAAACATGAATTCTACCATCGATTAGCAATATACTACGCAGTGAGCATGAATTTACGACTACTCAAGTAAGTAAACCTAGCCTACTTGGGCGCCTAGCAGTTGCAGAGGGATTGGAGCTACAATCCTGGCTTCCGGACAACGAGATGGTGGACTTTTCGCCGGGAATCAGTGAGTTGTCGTCAACCTTGCGCTAGAAATCTGTTTCTCCTTCCTTCCCAAGCCTAGAGCAGCCTTTTGAGGGTTTTTAGGGTGATCCTCGCCTCTTTTTGGCACTTAGGGATAAAAGGAGAAAATAAGACTTCGCGTCATAAAGTTCTGCCCTCCGTCCATCCCGCTCTAGCGCTCCCATCCCGTTGGGGCGCCGCCGTCGTAGCTGCATCACCCCGCTCTGGCAGGACAGTGGGCCCTAGTTTCTCACAACGTTTTTGCCCTTTCTAAGTAATGACGGTTTGGGTCGTTACACATAGAACGACCTACGAACTTTACATAAGTTGGCCAAAATTAGAGTCCCTGATCACTTTCTGCAGTTGACCAGTACGGTTTGTAGAAAGACCTATGAACCGTAGGTCCATCGGCAGATGGTGGTCGGCAGTTATTTTTAAGGGCTTTTTAGTCTTTTTACTAATTTATTAATGCCCAAACTAAGTCGTTTTAATCCTAATCCTAGACCCTATAAATGTTTTAAGCCTAAAATCTAACTATTCTAAATTATTCTTCAAATTTTCCCAAATCCCTCCAAGTTCTTCCCCCAAAATCTCTCTCTAAAGCTTGAAGAAAAAGAATAGGGTTCCAAGATCAAGTCTCCACTTTTGACATCAAGGTATGATAGTATTCACCTATGGAGTCCTTTCCTCCACAGGGTTCCTAAATTCTCCAATTTTACAAGTTAGAATCTCCAATGGAAGTTAGGACTTTATTCAATCTCATGAGTTCTTTTCAATTATGATCCAATTGATTGTTTTATGTCTTTTTATGCATGAATTGAGATAATTGCATGTTTTTAAGTTGAATTCAATGAAACCATGCATGATCCATGATTTTCTAGGTTTTGATCACATGATGAAGTTTATGAATTATGAAAGATAAATTTATGAAGATATGCATGCTTCTTTATGAAATTGATATACTTGATTTAAGGTTGCTTTGAGAGTAAAGCATTGATGTTGTTGTTGTTGTTGTGAAAGGATTTCTCACATACTACTCAAAACAAAATTGTGAAAGGGTTTTCTCACAAAAAGGATTCATAAGGTTGAAAGGTTTTCTCACTTAAGTTGAATCATGAATAAGGAGCTATTATAATGAACTCTAGCTCGGACTGGTTACTTTATTGTACCTTTCCATGATAATAAGATGAATAAGATTAATGACTATTCTGTGGGATTTATTCTTAGTATCGAGAGGATATTGAGATGGAAGCTCTCATGTAGTTGAGGTCGGGTTTCTAGTAACAATCTCCTTATCCCATAACTATGTGCCACCATAGGTTTGCCTAAGATAGACATTAGCTAATGAATCCACTTTAGCTCAAGTTTATTGTTCTTACCTTGGCAAGTAAGGACATCTATTTTCGGTGTGGGATAGTTATAACTCACATGGTCTATGTCGGTTAAAGGTAAACCTCTCACAATAATGAACTAAGGTTACTTTCTAAAAGTATCTCAAATGTGTTTTAAAGATGTTTAGCTTGCATTGACCATGATTATGACTTATGTTTTCTAACATGTTATTTTATGATTTAGCTTGTTCATTGCATGTCATGTAAAGTCCTTTTAGTATGATTTCATAACTCTTATGCATTGTTATCATACTTGGTAAAATTGGAGAATTTAGGAACCCTATGGAGGAAAGGACTTCATAGGTGAATACTAACATACCTTAGCAATCAATGTCCACAATCAATGGTGAATTGGAGCTCTTCAAGCCAAACGTTGCCTTTCTCCTTCCTTAGTTCTTGAGGGAAATTTGGGGCCGATCTTGGAGAGGATTTAGGAATTTTAGAAGAATGATTTAGAATGGGTAGTTTTTAGGCTTAAAAGACTTATATAGGGTTTAGGATTAGGATAAAAATGACCTAGTGTAGGCATTAATCAATTAGAAAAAAGACTTAAAAGCCCTTAAAAATAACAACCGACCCATCCTACGATTTGGACCTACGGTCTATAGGTCCTTCTACATACTGTCCTGGTCAACCGTAGAAATGATCAGAGACTATTAATTAAGAACAACTTTTGACGGAATCCATATACGGTTCGTAGGTCTTCCTACGGTCCTTACATGCCAACCGTAGAAACCAACTTTAAGCTTTAAAACTTCACTAAGTCTGGGGGTCACCTACGAGACCTATCTACAACTCGTACATGGGATGATGGGCCATCCTGGTGCACCGTACAAAGGGTATTGGGACTTGTTTTGAAAAAATAATTTCTCAATTCCTACGGTTTCCACCTACGGCCCGTAGAAGCTTCTACAGTCCATAGATGGGAACCGTAGACACAGCCTGCAACCCAAAAATTCATTTTCTCCCTTTTCCAAATTCCGAGGTGTTACAATAATTTATTACTAAAAAAATAAACAAAAGTAAAACTTTCATTAATTCTGCAGATAAATTTAAATAAATCATCAATAACATTAAAAAAACACTATAATTATTATTTGAGAAAGCTGACAATAGAAAAAATGATAATAACCGAGATAATCTTTAACATAACATTATCATCTATCACCACATCACTAGTCATTCTCATTTTCAACTAATATTTACATTGTCTGTTCTTTATATATTTCAAAGAAGGACAGGATAAAAACTATACGAGTATGACAAAAAATCGATAACATAATGCTATAAAATCTCTATCATATTAGTTTTAGGCATGATTATCTAGAAAGTAATTTATGGTGGTGTCAATTTTTATGAGAGTTGCTTTATTTATTTATTTATATATTTTATAAGAAATCACTACAACCTGAAAAATATGATAGCATAAAGTATAAATATCATTACATCAATAATAATAATAATAATAAAGATGATTTATAGCAAAAAATATTTTAAAACAACAACAATCCAAATAAACGCCCAAGGTATGTGTTTTTACCTCTAGGATCGGTCGATCGGACCTATATTTTCACGTATGGAACTTACAACACAAATTCTAGAATTTTCTTCTTCAATTTGCGTCCCCAAGTATTTTTGGTACGCTCCACACCAAAACTTGTTCTGAAAACAGCTTTAAAAACAGTTGAATCCAGTGTGTAATAGACAATTTGGCTACGTGGAAAATTTTGAAGATAAATGGAAGAAGAATAATTAAGAAGAGCTGCATCTGGCAGAATGCCTTGCGGGTGTCATTGCAACTTGCAAGCCAATTTTTTCATCTAATTTTGGACTTAATTATTTTGTTTGAGACTTTTTCTTATACCTATTGTTATTATTATTATTCGATAAACACAATTTTAACATATCTTTTGACCTAGAAAAAGCTAAGAGCCGACGTGGAGTAAGAGAAGTTTGGGTTTATCTTTTCTTTTTCATATTTATTTATTTTTATATTTTTCTTTGGATGATTTGTTGTAATTTCTCAATGTCTATGTGGAGCTAAATTTCTCATCTAGAATTATGATAATTGCATAATTGTTATTGTATGAACTAGAATTGACTTGTTAAGATATTTATCGTCATACTATGACCTCTGCGGTTACTTCTTCTTCTTCAGCTTAATTATTTGTTTGTTTGAATACCATTCAAGTACTATATGTGACTCGTAAATTAGACTCAAAAGAGGAAATTTGCAAGTGTAATAAGAAAAAATAGAGTTTGGATGTGATCCTTATAGGGAAAGGGAAATAATAAGCTAACATGGATAGGAATGTACCTGTTAGCCTTGCTCAATTGATACAGATGATATATCACATGCACTTCTTTATCGATCGACGACCATAGAAATATAGGCATTAGAAATAATCGAGTTGTCTTATAGTTGTTGGCAAAACACTGAATAAAGTATTATCAACCTCCAATTAGTAACCCAATAAAAAGTCAGAGCCAGTTCAAGTGATTAATCAACATGATTGCTAGTGAATTGACTGATCTAGATCGATTTCATCTCATTAATAATGAAAAAAATATGTTCTTTGCTTGGTTAATTGTTCATTAGTTAACTTCTTTTAACTTTTAGTTCAGTTAATTCAAAATATAATTTCGACTTTACCACTTGAATAAATAATTAACAATAATTTAATTTAGTAAATAGTTAATCGACAAATTTATGTAGGTATGATATCTAAACTTAAAATTTTATATTACTTGTATGACCACGTTCACTTGCGTGTGTGTTTGGAACATAATGGTTTTACACGATAAATTTAAATAAATTTTTATTTCCAATTTGACCTAAACTATCAAATGTATTGAGAGGGGTATCTTTGTCATTTTGATATTTTATCCCGAAATTTTTTAAAATATTTTAGAATAGTAATCTCACATAGATAATTTATTTGACCAAGCTTTTAGAATGCAAAAGTGCTATTTTTGAGAAAATTAGACAAAATATATGTTGAGTAAAAAATTCTTACCTAATGTAGCCCAATTATCAACTATTGTGATAAATGACCATTCGTCCACTTTTAATTGCAAATGAAGTATAATTTCGTTTTATTTTTTCCTTCTTAAAATTATTGCAAACTTGTTGGAACTATTCAGATTTACCGGACCATGAAAAGACATATATTGTCTGTTGATGAGTTAAAACAGATTGAGTTTACACTTGTTGTTTTCCTGGGACAGAAAATTAATCATATATGAATCATGCAATCAATGAAAGCCTATAAGCACAAGTGTAGTACAATGTATGAAATTCATTTGCTATCCAAACATCGAGAGGAGCTCATACTTAAAATTTGAGATTGCTTAGAGAAGATTTGAGTTGGTCGGAATTGAAAAACTCCATATTCATCCATTAAAGCTTCTTCAAAGTTTGATTTTAAAATTCGATGTTCCGCAAACGTGAATCGTTTCGAGTGAATAATATATCAAAAGACTCAAAACATCGCAAGGAACTCATATCTAAAATTTGAAATTGTTTAGAAGGGATTTGTGTTGGTCGAGATTTTGGGGGGTGGGGATCCGAGCAAATGCATATGTATGTACATCTGTGATACTATATATACAATATACACTATTTATACAATATAGATTAATTACATATGCATACAACCATTTTTTGTTGTCTGTACAGCTAGATAAAAACCCTTTTTTTGTATAGGTGTTTATTTTTAAAATGTGGGGTCTGAATAGGTGATTTTTTGAGAGTAACAAAAACTTTATTTCAAAAGCTAAAAATATAGTTTTCTTCCAAAAAGATCTTTTTGAAAAATTTGGCCAAATACTCCAAAATAAACTGATTTTAAACGATTGACCAAACATACTAGGGGTATAATATGAAAACAACACCACAATTGTGGTATAAATAATCTTGAGATTATTAATCCTGAAATTGAAAGTTCAACCACACATAAAATAAAATAATCTTGTATATTATCCCACAATCATTATCCTTTTCCCCACAAACCAAACAATCCTTATATAATCATGTACTGATATTACATATCATTAACGAAAGTCTACAGTTACCAGGAGGTCAAGTTATTGTAATTCAAAACTTTTTGAACAAAAAAGGTTTTAAATTGTTTCAATTAACCTTTCTTAGACAAGTTATGGGTGTTGAGAATTCAAACAATTCATTATTGACATTTTATAAAAGAATTTTATAAATGTAGAAAAATGCAAATCCTGAACTGCCAGGGGATCTTGTGACAGTTGGATTACAGTAACTCACACTACGCCAAAAATATGATCTTTAGCGGGAATTAATTAATGGCAGTTTAATTGCCGCTAAATAAGTATTCACTTTGTGATGAATCTGTTAATCGGTTTTCTTTGTTCTTTTTGCCTGGAGATGAATTCTGAGCAAACTCTGAGAGCCCTTGCCGCAAAGCCTCGAGATTTACCCCATCGTCCACCAATATGCTAGTCACACCCATCTTTGAAACCTACCAAGAATAAAACAACCATGTGAGCCTCCAAATTACATGACATTACTACAAATAATATTTCAGGCAACAGGTTGGAAATAATAGAAAGATCAACTAATAACTGATAGCAAATTCACAATGAAGATATTTTACCGCCTCTATATTACGATCCTCATCATCAAAAAACAGCATCTCCTTATAAGGCACCCCTGTCCTCCTATTGATCTTCTGAAAGTGTTCGGTCTTGTGTGTCCAACTGGAAAATATCTCCTGCAACTCTAAGCATTCAGAATATGGCAACCAACATATATCAGCAGCTTTATGTCCGTGAAAAAAAAAGATCTTGCCTCAGTCATGATGTTATTTTTTCTTTAAAACACCAGCTTCAAATAGAGTTCTCAAAGTCATCCTCCCCCAAGGACTGAGGAACCCTATCTGCAGAGAATGCAATACATGACAAAATCTCCTGAAAAGGTGAACCATTCTAGTGCATAACAGTTGGCAAAGAAGTGTAGCAGCACTACCACAACATTGCTTTAGAGCTGGTTTCATTTATTCAGGTTGTTTTAACTTATTTTCCATTGTGTTCCGGACTCATTGTTTATTCTTTCCTTGAAAAGAGTTCCTTTAGTTGACAACAAGTGTTTCAGACTTCAGAGAAGATCGTCCTATAAATTTAGATACTCGCAGTGTTAATACCTAATTAATGATCCATTAGTTTTTTTTTCTCTTTAGGGCTCTTTGGCATAATAAAACTACTCGCTGTAGGAGTAGGAGTAGGAGATTTTACTGGGGTTTGCCTTCAAAGCTTAGCTAGAGTACTGCAGATAAAGCATTAATCTAATATCATTTGCAGTTCATCTCTTTTACTTTTGCTCCTCTCTTTTTGTCACAAGGACTTGGTTCACCATGCAATTTGCTTAATCTCCAATCAGTGCAAGAATGCTTATACTATTAGCCATAGTTGCTGTAGGAGCATTATGTCATACTTTTTATTTCCTTTTCAAAAGCTTCTTACTTCTAAAGATTTCAAAATCCCAGTTCATGGTTTTTTCCAGCTTTGCGCATTCTAATTCCCAGCCACTGGAGAGTCCATCCAGTGTTATTAAAAGCGAAAAGCGCAAAAAAGCTCTAAGGTTTGTGGGGGCTTTAAGCGCAAAGCGCATATAAAGCGTGGGTTTTAATGAAAAAAGGCTCAAAGGGAGAAAAAAATAAAATGTGTATGTTAGTCCAAGACTAATAATTATAATGACCAAAGAAATCGAAGAAAAATTATGATGAAGTGAAATATCAATTGTTTAGTGTCACTTCTTCATAAGAGGCTCATTGACAAGGAAAAGTTTGTCTTAGAACTTTGATGACGACATTGAAGCGCACATAAAGCGACGCGAAGCACTCAACACGTTTTGAGCCTCACTTTAGGGCTTAAGCGCGCTTAAAGCGCGCCTTTGATAACACTGGTCCATTCTTGTAAACCTACTCATAACAACAAAGTCATGTCCTTCATGTTCCTTGTAAAAGATACATGCTACAATATGAGCCACCAAGTCTTTCTAGCATTTGTGGCAACATGCTTTACCACAAAACTGGGTGCTATCTATGTTACATGGATCCTTCATATTGTTTGGTGTCAATGTCAAACGGGAGGGTGTGAGTTATTTCTTTTTTGATAAGCACTGGGTTTGAAACTGGTTGGATAATAGGTCTATCCCTCTACCGTTCTCCACTTAAATACCAGGTTTTTGGCTACGACGAAGTTCCAACCCGTGAGATGTGACTAACCCACACATTAAACGTTGCACTCTTCCCACTAGATCAAACCCCTTGGGACAATAAGGGTGTGGGTACTTCATGCAGATTTTTTTAAAATCCACTAAAAGTTGAAACATACTGACATGCCCATACTAAGCACATCATCTATTAGAAATGTATTGCATACGAGTACATGCATCATACAATACTACAACTCTTAATTAAATGGGGCACAACTCAACTTCAGCATACCATATGAAGACGTGCTAATACGTCCTCCATTTCAATTTATCCGTCCTACTTGCATTTTAGATTGTTCAAAAAAGGGCCAAAACTACCCTCCAACTATTTGAAATAGATCAAATATACCCTTTAACTATTTTGGGCTCAAAAGTCAAAACTACCCCTCCCGTCTAACTATTGGATCACTTCTACCCTCCCTTTTAAAGGACCAATACATGACATCCAATGTGTAAATAATAACGCCACATAGATGTCCACCTAAGCACACCAATTTGACTAATCCACCCACCTATTAAAAATCCCGACCTCCCCTTACGGTCCTAATTTCATTCTTACTCCATTTCTTCCCCCCCCCCCCCTCCCCCATACCCTCCTTTTTGAGTGTATAAGGTCATGACTATGTTGAATCAAGGGAAACAATTTGTATGTTCCTGTCCAAAGGTTAATTTCCAGAAAGCAAGCTTGACGACGTGGTAAAGAAAAGAGAGAATTATAGTTTTCCATTTGCAGTTCACAGATGGGTTGGCTCTATCTCTGAATGGGAGACGCTTCTGAATAGCTAAGCGACAGAACGAAACTGAATTATGGAACCCAAAATGATTACTTATGACCGACATTAAGACCCAAAAACAATTTAACTGTTTTAACAAACATTAACACCCAAAACAATTTAACAATGGAGTTAGAATGAAATTAGGATTATAAGGGGAGGTAGGATCTTTTAATGGGTGGGTGGATTAGTCACATTGGTGTGCTTAGGTGGACGTCCATGTGGCGTTGTTATTTACACGTTGGGTGCCACATATTAGTCCGTTAAAAGGGAGGGTAGAAGTGATCCAATAGTTAGACGGGAGGAGTAGTTTTGAGCCCAAAAATAGTTAAAGGATATATTTGATCTATTTCGAATAGTTGGGAGGGTAGTTTTGGCCCTTTTCCGTAGATTGTTTAAAAAGAATATCATATTATTATGTTTAGCATGTTTTCAATTCCAACATTCTCATTGTGCCCTTAATGACCCTCCTTTCTAGAATGACACAACATGTTTACGACCATAAGATTCAGTAGGTTCTTTCCATACGTTATACATAGCTTTAATTTAAAATCACAATATTCAAAAGTCTTCGTTATAAACTTCATATCTAGTCACACTAAGATGCATAAGGTGAAACAAAGGGAGTAACTCTTTTAATTTGTTTCTCTACATTTTTGCTCCTTCTGTATTTTTCTTTCTAAAACAACAGAGAGGAGTTGACAAAAGTCCAGTAACACTACAAAAGGAAGTAGATGTTTGTTGTAAAAGAGAAATTGAAAAACCAAAATGGAGAATAAAGTTGCCATGCGATTGAACCAAAGAACGTAAGGTGAAAATTAGTGTAAAATCTTCCACCATCTCACCTTCGCTACAAACAGTGATGATAGCCCCAACTTATCAAGAAAAGTGTTTGCTATATCAGGAGTCGGTGATCTTGAGGCAATAGCAATATTAACTCCTTTGTCCTTCAGGGCATATAATATATCTTTTCCATGAGGATATAAAGATGGCATTTGCTGTTTTGAGAGACATTCACTAAATGATAACAGATACAAAATATAAGACAACAAACTCTAAGCAAAATTTTAACCAAAAAAAAAAAGCAATGTTGATAGTAGACACAATGGCATAACGTTTTAAGGAAGAAAGAGGAGGTAAGGAAACTATTCAAGTCAAGACATAGATGTACTATGGACAATGACTTTCACTTCAAACATTTTTTAGTGACAAGGAGCTCGAGAGTTGTTTATATAATTTTGGTTCTCAAAAGCACAAGTATAGAAAGTTAAGAAATATGTCCCAAGAATCCACCTTTGTAATCAACAATGAGCAGATCCCCAAGCAATCCCACTTACAAAGTCGAAGTATTGGATAATATCATTATATATCAGCCAACTCGAAGCAAACCTCAACATAAATGAAATTCACATTCAAATATCTCTTACTTCTCAAATCCCCATATTTGTAACATGGAATTGATGGATAATCTCCCTTCAAATTTCGACCAATGGCATCACAAGCCATTGTTGGCTTTGATATCCTTTGGTCTATTAAGTTTACTAAACCACTATCTTTTATTAACTGAACTTTCGTTCATCTATCATTGGTATTTGCTTATTTATATTAGAGAATCGTCTTTCACTAGTAATCAAACCTTATAAGTAATAAAACTTTTATCCTTCTATCAACTATTGCATGTATTTATTTGCAGAGTTATAATGACCTCAGATAATTAAAACCAAGAAGTCCTCCATAGAACGGGAAACATGCTCACCGCTAATCAATTTTTTATCGACCAAGCTATGTAACTAGTGTATAAACAAAATAGAGATGCCGAAACTGCACTAAGACTTTTATGGACCAAGCTCTGTAACTAGCTTCCAAACAAAACAGAGAGGACAGAACTGCACTAAGACCTTTTATCTACACCATCATAGTTTTTGGCATTCAAATGTTTATATAACTGACTTCTCTTCATATCAAAGGTTTCATCCTCTTAAGTCAGTCATGGTATTCAAAGGCGGGTCGGAGCCAGGATCAGTAGTTTTGTTGATAGTGGGGTTTGAAGGCACATATCTAGTGTGGAAAGCATTCCCACGGCCCCTTCATTACCATTGAGCCGTAAATCAGTTTTGTTAGGTATTTACAAGTTGATATACATATATATTATCACCAATTAATTCTGGCTAGATACTTCAAACTTTGCCTTAGATGAAGATATTTATCGTAAACATAGTGGTATACAAATTATTAACTCCGAAAGAACACTTATTTTGCAAGCCTGACCTAAAAACAGAATTAGATGAATAGTGTAAGAAGAAAAGAGAGAGGGATAAGTATAAGTATACCAGTAAAAAGGCCAGAGAGTGTAATCGAGATCGAAGACGACGAGGCGAGGAAGCACTTGGAACATCCCCAATATCTCCATCGCCTCCTTCTTCACGCTGTCGTCTCCCATCTCCAGAGACACCAGATTTTTCTTACTATTAAAATCCTAATTGGAAACTCAATTACTTATTTCCACCTTCTTTTCACAAGTCAAACAACTTTTCTCCCCAATTCAAATTCGATCCATAACCCATTATTCAATCACAAAATTGGAGATTTGGATTATCGGATTAATGTTTGGTGAACCACTATAATTTTAAAGTTAGACCTTATTGGGTAAATTATTAATCAATGTAGTTACATTTTTACCGTAAGTATATTGGATAAATTACTTATATGCATATTTTTATTTTTCATAATTTTCATTATTTTCTATCATTTTAAAATATCTCCAAAATTTCTCTTTTTCCTCCCAAATCCCACTGTTCCGAATACATAAAGTTTCAACACTCAAAACACATGTTTCTCTTCCTAATTTCACTTCCTCAATCTCTTCCTATTTTCACTCCCTCAATCTTTACTTCCTTCATTTTTAAATTTTCAGATTTGTTCTCTCTCCGGTCATTAAGATCGCTCCATAACGTTTTTCAAGAACCCAAGTAAGTTTTCGCTCCATAATTTTTTCCAAAGAACTACCAGATCTCCTCCCTTTCCACCTTCACAAAATGTATAAGGAAAATGTGAAAGAGATGATGTATCCACATTGCTCCTTGCGACAAAATCGTTTCCAGGGGATCCTCTTTTGCTGGTGAAATCTCTTTTCATTGTTGACAGTGAAAAAAAGATACAGAAGTTGATATAGAGCAAAGATAAAAGTGTAGGGGGGTTTCTTCGTTTTTTTTTTTTTTTTTTTTGCTTTCAAAAGATCAAATTGTTGATTTTTTTTTCAATTTTTTGTTGTTCATCTTTTATAATACATATGGGTTTAGATTTTAATGTGTCTAGTTGATTTTGTTTCTTGAACTAATATATAATGCCTTCGTTGATTTCAATGTATCTCGTTTATAATGATTTTTAAATTAGCCTTTGTTAGTGCCATCACTAATCTGATACATCACTATTAAAATAGTTTTTGTTTTATGTAATGTATCATATTCATATTAAGGTGTTGATACATAACCCTAATGTTGTTGAATATTCGATTAGTTTTATCATATTCAATATAAATGTTGTTGATACATAAACACTACCTAATCTATCATCTACATGTATCAAGTTCTTTAATGTATCATCAATCTTATTCAAATTTAAAAGGTTATATAGCCAGTAACAAATCAGGTGTGTGTTATGTATCTGCACTCTTTAATAATTGTTCAGTCTTACCCAACTTAAAATGCGATGTATATGTACATTTACCCAATGATAATCTTGATACATAAATCATAATGTTCTATAAGTGGAGCACTATGTATCAATCCAACAATAGGTATATGATACATATCCATTCTTTGACAAACTAGAACTACATGTATATGATACTTAATAACTGCCACACAGTAATGTATCGATCTAAAATCAAACATTTTACGGGCAATCTTTACTTCTCTAATGTATCTGATAGGATTACAATACTTAGCAATTTACTAAATATTTTAGGAATAGTAATGTATCATGAGTAATATATCTTTCTAGTCCACAACGTTCACAAGGTATCTCGTCTAGTTGAAATCTACCACAATTACATATTTTTCGCTTAAGGCAAACAATGTATTTTCTTCCAGCATCAAACTAACACATAGCGACACAATTTTGTAACCATCTTATAACATGTACCAGATACATTACAATAACCAATGATACAACCATTCAACAAAATTCAAGATGGATATATATTTATGTATCATCCACAATTGTTTCTTGATCAAAACAAGTAATTTACATATCTTGATTGTTACACTATTTATATGTACAATATACACAATAATAGTCAGATACATTTATACTAATTTGTGATACACACACTCGATATTCAAAACGTATTTGATCCATCTCAATTGTTAATCCATTTATTACATGTATCATATACAATATATTATGATGATACATTTTTATACAAATCACATCCAAATATAAAATAATGACCACATCATAATCCATAGATTCAAAATTACAATACACGCGCGTCGTTTACCACTAATGTATCATGACTTACATATTCACATCAAAACGACAAACAAAACGTCTTCTTCAACCTTTTGCAACAAAGTCTTAATTTGTCCCCTTAATAAATCCTCGCCAGATCCAGGAGTAACCAAACATTTGACTTGACCGGTAATCCTTTTTTGGACATTTCTAAAGATGGGGTCTCTAGATTCCCCATAGAAAGACCAACAATGGGGGAATCATTCGTTATATCAATCAATGCTAATTGTTTCCTAGTTCTTTTTCATGATTTCGCCAACATTTTCTTCTCAGATTCATTATTTTTTCTCTGAACAAGAAATGAAATAACATTTCAGAAATCAAATTAAATTTTAATAAACGAAAGATGAAAAAGGGGAATAGAAACTTACTAGTTGACAGAGGGATCTTGTTAGCAATGTTAGCAGCATCCAAGGTTGTCCAATCGAATTTGGTGATACATTAATTCAAATTACTCAACGATTTCGAATTGATGATTTGAAATCGTGAATCGTTTGTCCAATCATCTACAACGACGGATTTGAGATTCAAGATTTCGAATTGATGGAGAAGATGAAAATTTGATTTTAAAATTTTGTGAAGTTGTTACAAATTGGAATAGATTGATATCAATCAATCTGTGTGATTTGTGGGAAAAGAAAATCAGTATTGCGTGATTTGTGGGAAAAGAAAATCAATTCTGTGTGATTTTGGGAAAGAAAACCAGTTTTACGTTAATATTTCATATTAAGCGCAACAAACAAGTTTATAATGTATCATATATAATGTATTTGGATGACTGATTTTTTAAGGAATTTTTGTAAAATGAAAAGGAGTAGGGATAAAATGTAATTTATGGTCTAACACTACGGGATTTAGGTAAGTTATACAAGTATATTTGTTAAATAAATACTTATGTGCATGCATCTTCAAAATTTAGACTTTTATATATTTCTGATTTACAATTATAGAATTACCAGCTTAAATAGAACTAAAAAAAATATCTAGTTTTATTTGGATCAAATATGGGTGAGTGAAAGTGAAAGTGAAAGAAGGGAGCTTGAAATGATTGAACCAATACACCACTCAATAACCGCTCATTATTTACTGACTCGGTACCGAACCAACCGATAGCTTATTGATTGTCTAGCGGATTAGTAAGTTTAAAAGCCGATATCGAATAAGTCAACTTGTTCAGCATAATTATCTGTCTGATCTATCCAATAAGCAATCCTACTTTTGCATATCATTTCAAATCACCTTGATTTAAATTTTAAATTTTATTTAGACACATAATTTAAATATTTTAAATTATATTTATTCTCGAAATTATAAAAATTCTATAATTTGTGAAAAAATTATAATTTGTGCAAATTACTTTAAGAAATTCATATTTTTATATAATTTTATCAAATGAGTAAATCATAATTTATATCATATGACGTTGCATTGATAAATCACGTATCTCCATATTTTTTATATATAAATATTTGTACTACTCTAGACTTTCAAATAAACATATTTTATAAAGATTTACTAATCTAGAAACTCAATAATAGTAATAATTAGTTATTCTTTGATATAATCTTTTCATATGATAAAGACAATTTATTCACCTGAGCATGAGTCTAAAGGGTTAAAATGTCCTTAAACTATGTGAAATGAATAAAAATATTTTTCCTTTGTAATTTGGTCCAAAATATCCTTTTCTTTAATAATTTGGTCCAAAAATATTCTTATCGTAACTTAATGGGTCAAAATGTCCTTTCTTCATAATAAATATATTATTTATTTTCTTTTTGAACAAATTATTTTCCTAATAATCGTTTTTATTAGCAAATGTTTATCATACTTTAATTTGAAAAAATATATATTTAATAATCTTTCAAAATGAGAAGTATTTAAATGGACGGTAAAAGGACAAATACACCCCCCGAACTATCGTAAATGATATCTAAATACCCTCTGTTATGTTTTAAGGTTGTATATATCCTTACCGTCAATCTTTTGGGTTGTATATACCCTTAAAACAAAGAATAAGCATGTAGCTTCATCTCAATAATTCACTCGGTTTTTGTTTATTTTTTTACCAATTTTTTATTTATAAAAAAACAACATTTTTCTATTTAAACTCACCGACCCACCAAAATGAAAGAACTCTTCATCTTCTTTACTATAGTGTGATGAGTGATAGTGATGTTTTGCAGCTATGAAAGCTAAAGGACGAGGCAAGAATGAATACATGAAAAAGAGGTCAAAAACATTGAAAAGGAGTATAAATTCTCAACTGGTGGTCGCCTAACCAAAATGGCGGATCGCCCAAGTGGCTTGACCTCGTTCAAAGTGACAGTGCTCACAATTGAAAATATTCAAGGCAGGTCGACGGACTAAAAGATGAAACGGCGACTCGCCGAAGCTGAAAGGACGAACTAGAAGACCATCGTCATAGGTGACAAAATTGTGACTTAAATTGAAATCTTAAAAGGAGAATAATGTGGTAATCGACGATCCGCTGAATGTGAAAGACAGATTCAATCGAGTCCGCCAACTGAGGTTCAAACACCTGAAGCCTGGAGGAAATGAAGGGTGAGCTGAGGAAAAAATGGAGATCCGCCGGACATGTTTGGCGAGCCCGACTAATATCGTTGAGTTGGTCACGCATTGGATTTTGGGTCAAATTTTGGGAAACTATAAATAGTCCAAAAGAGAAAATAAAGGACTTTTTGGGACCATTGTTTGAATATCACTTTTGAGAATTAATTTTTTTTTTTTTTTTTTTTTTTTTGTTTACCCTTGAGAAAATATTCTTAGTTTTGGGGGTTTGTGAACAACCTTATAATTGAAAATTGATGGTTCAAATTGAAGTGAGTCTTGAAGATTATTGCTTAATTTCAATTTCCCAATGGCTGAAATCGTGATGGGTATACTCTCTTTTCCTTTTATGATGCTTGGTTAAAACCCCAAATTTTGGGGTGTGATTATGAGGTTGGGTGTTGATATATTATAGTGTGTTTTGTGTCTTGCTCTGTTTTATTATTGTAGATTTTAAGTTAATTAGCATGGGGATAATTCATGGGTTAAGGTTGCAAACTTAATCCTAGTTTAGATCTTCGATTGATGTTCGAAAGAGATTAATTGAAGTAGATAATTAGTTTAATGCCTACAATTCAGATTTGTTTACTATAGTTTGCTTGAAAGAGAAATTGTGGTTCAATTCTAGTTGTCAAATCTGTCGGAAGAGATATTCTAGTAAGATATTCGATTAATTTATGATTCACATAGATGAGACCGAAAGGAGATTCTATGATTTAATGTTATGAGATCGAAAGAAGATTAGTGTTATTTAAGATTACCTAGCCTATCTATGATTGTCTAGCGATAATGAGCAAGCACAAGTACCCTTACTTGACATTGATACCAATCCTCACACCCCTAGATCGTCTTTTACATATTTGAAATCCAAATTTTAGTTTAATTGTGTTACTTGATACCAAAACTCATTTCGTAAATTTGGTGGAATCATCCACCCATCTCTTTTAATTGCTACAAATGAATTGGTTTATTGTCACGACCCAAAGTATACCCTAGGTGCAACATGGCGAATAGAACCCTGAAACGCCCTACACAAGCCACTTAGCATACATTATACAAGAAAATAAAAATAAAGATTTCAAAGAATTATTCTCATAACATAAAAGAGTTTGACAAAGCGAAAGTCTAACATAGTCTCAACAAGCCATCGAAAACATCAAAATAAGTGGCTTGGATGTAACTCATACACCACATACATCATCTGAAAACTAGAAAGACATAAAGCAAGTAAATGTTTATCGATCCCCGGAGCATGAGAAATCACCAACTCTTCGAATTTTGTAGAATGATCAACTAGCCACAAGTGTGAGATGTAGGAGCATCGGACCCTACATTAATAAGACAATGTAGGCACAATGTATACTTTAGTACATGAAATATACTAAGTATGGGGGAAATATGCATAAATATACATGATAACATGGATAACTTAAATATGTAATGAATGACCAACATTTGAACATTTTAAAGCTTAAAAAGCAAAAACATGTAAATTATGAGATATGGTCAATACATTTGAAATAAGGGACATAAGAAAGCTTTGAAGAAACATATTCATTTTTGTGGGATATTAGTTATTGTTTTACTTGAAAAAATAGAAATAAAGACTAAGGTTTTCAAAAATCAACTTAACTTGAGAAAAATCGATTTTTCAAAGAGAGTCGCCCCTTAATTTTTGGAAGAAATTAAGAAAACTTAAAATTTTCAAAAGATTTAAACAGATTAAACATTCTTTGAAATCCAAAGAGGGTTTGGGGTTCAATTTACATTTCGAGAAGGTATTAGGCCCTCGAAATGTCCGCTAACGTGCGGTTGACCAACGATTTGACTAATTTTTAAAAATATTACTAAGTAAAGAAGAACCCATTTTTTCATTTTTGAAAGGAAATAAACTACAGGAATTTTTTAAAGAAAAATAATTCAAATAATAACAAGACGATAATAAATAAAATAAGTAACAAATAAAATATAAACATGTTATTTGAACATAAAAGGAGAAATGACTATCTTTGGGAAATTAATTAAATTAAACCAAAGATCAAAATAAAAATGTTAGTCAATACAACAAATAAATAAAATCAAAGAGAGAAATTTCAACTTGGGCTCTTTACCCAAATTCAGCCAAAATTGATCTTTTAGGCTCACCTGCCCTAATTCTAAGTTCCAATCTTTTAAAATTGATATTGTTTGCACTTTGGGCCTGGTCCATCTGCAACACGACTGAAATTCATGGGTTTAGGCCCAAATTGTCAAACTCTGCTGCTAGTTATTTTATTGGGCTCAATTTTTGCATGGATCTGCACATCATGTAAACGGGTTGCAAAATCGCCCTTCAACCTGTGATTCATTTTTTTCATTCCCTGTATATCAACATTGCAACCTGCATTCCGAATTTGAAATTCGTATTCCGGCACTTTTAAACCTGTATCACTATTTTTTGCCATGTATACTAGTGTATACATCATGTATACAGCCTCATTTGGCCTTCTTTAGACCTGAAAATTCAAATTTCCAGCCTTATATTGCCTTCAACCTGTTCACCAATTTCACAACCTGCTGTAGGGGGGCTGACTCGATGGAAAAAATAGAATTGGGCCTCTAAGGCCCAATCAACGAAATGTTAGGAAAAAGAGTCTCCAAAGACCTGGGAGGAGCCGGTTCACACATAGAAGAAAAGAACAAAACAAGATAGAAATTAGTAATGGAGCATACTTTAAACCTATATAATATTAACCAAGACACATAAAAAAAAAAAAAAATAAAGCAAAATATACATGTGATTAGTACGCTGCCAAGGCTATGCAAAGATGACCAAAGAAATGCTTACAATACTTAAAGAACCTTCATTCAAAATTAAACTAGCCTCACATGATAAGATAAAAACACCAAAAGGTGATGACAAATAAACAGTTAAACTAATAGTGATCAAATAGAGTGGATTTGGGGCATAATTACTTAGACAAAGATAATGATAAGGAAGCAATTATCAATCAAAAATGGAGTAGACGGTTGGAGTTGATGTCATTAAGTTTAAAATGTGACACGAAGCTAAGCAAAGGTAATAATAAACCTATGCACTAATAGAATAAACTTGAGCAAAGCAGTAAACAATATTAACAAAATATGCCACTATTTTGCAGAAATTTTAGGCATGAATAAGAGAGGGGTCTTTAGCATTTTCACAACTTAGAATAAAGAAAAGGGGCAGGCATAGGCAACAGAATATTACAATAAGCTTAGCATAGATTGTTTTTTTCTTATATAGTGAGGCATGCGTTTGAAGCTAAGAATGAATTCAAACATGAATGAATGAGACCTTAGAGTTGCGAATAACTAATTATGGGCCATGCTATTTAAATGAACACGGATAGATACAAAAGAAGAGGTAGAACTATTTAACCCGCATGATTCGATACACTTAGCACATGGATTACAACAAAACAAAAAAAATTAAAAAAATTAAAAAAAATTAAAATAAATAAATAAATAAATAAAAATAAACTAGGAGTAAAGCAAGCTAGTAAGTATGAGAAAGAGTCGATATCATTTAAGCTTCCACCCAAAACAGAGGAATAACATCTAACTGATGCAAATCTCAAAGAGGTATGAGTAATCTTAAAACTTAGTCACTAAACATTAAAATTCAATGCATCCAAATCATTCTAGGGAAGCAAAAATACATCAAACCAATCCTATAAAATTAACTCATTTACAAGTGCTATGGAAAACATACAGGGATTTGAAGGAAAAGAAGGTGCAGACAACTAAGATTGAAACTACAAGAAAATGTAAGAAACAAGGACTCTGTTAAGCTTAACCGAGATAAATGAGAACCAGTCTACGCTTTCGAAAAATTCTAAGGAAGTAAAGCACTGAAACGAGAACATACCAAAGCGGCATTCATAGAGCTAAAACCAACAGACCCACTAATCCATTCAACAACTTTAAGGATGCTCGATGATGAAGAATAAATCTCAATCAAGTTAAGACCTTAATAAACTCACAAATAAGACTTAAAACTACTAACCTTTACACCCGGAATACAAGAAATGTAGGCATGGTGACCAAACTAACAACAAAGGTGACATTCCAAACATCATAACAAGTATGACCAGAGAGAAAAAGCATAGAACTCGGAAACAATCTATTAGACACTAAAATCAAGAGGCAAAATCCAAGGTCTTAGTCAAAGAGGCTCTAGGCTTAGATTACACGAAAAAAGACACACTCTATGTCTCGACAGCCAAAATACATCAACTCATACAAAGATGATCCATTCTTAAAACATCAGTAATAAACAGAAACAAAGAAAATATGACTTCACAGAGGAAGAAAAGGAGTCAACAGAAAGAATGCTTTCATTTACAAACGAAGACTGACTGAAACGAGTTAGAATCAAAAAAGAATCTCACCTTTTCCGGGGCAGCAAACGGAGACAGAAACGAGCAGGGACGAGCTCTTCCACCACACGAATTCGAAGCTCGAGCAGACAACCAAGAACTTCGAGCTAACTTTGAAAGAGGAACTTCTCGCTTCTTCCAATTAAAAGAAAAGAACCGTCTAAAACTTCTTAATTATAAAATTCCATTCAAAGAAATTCAAACCTCCAAATCAGTGAAAGAACATGGGTATTTATAGGGGAGAAACTAGTGTTGATTTGGGGGGGGGGGGGGGAAGGGCTGAGAAATTTCTGGTAAGAATCAAGGCCCAAGTTGAATTTCACCTTCAAATTTCTCCAAGGATAGAGGAAGGCTGCTGTTTCAGTACGAAAATTCCCATTCTCAACAAATTCCAAATGGCTCATTCATGAGGGTCGTTCGATTTAACGCTAGGATGAGTAAATCACGGAGATCGCTCCACCTAGCGCTGCTCTTCGTCCTGGGAGGCAGAAAGAGGAAGAAGACGTGTGAAAGCTGTTGCTTTTCATCTATCTTCATGCTGGAATTGGACGCCGTTTGGATCACTGTGAAATCGATAACGCCGTATCCTGTCGTTTGGTGCGTAACGCTGCTGGGTGTCTTGTCATTTCTGAATTGTGAACGTTGAAGAGGACGTTTTGTACGTTTGGAGAATGGTGTCATGTATTGCTGTTACCGCTTCCGGGTTTCTTTTGAATGGAGTTGGGTCGGGTTGGGAGTAAAAATAGTGGGCTGGGAATATGAGGAAATGGGATTGGGAATAGGAAGATTGAAATGGGTTGCTGAAAGGTGATAGAAGAAAAGACCCAAAATATTGGTCTTTTAAAATGAGTTGAAATAAGGGTTAGATTTGGCTACAATTGCAATAGAAATTAATTAACAATTTAGCCAAACGGATTATAGAGGTAACCAAAAAGAATTAATTTTAGAAGATTCGGCTAGAATTCAAATAGGACGAATTAATATAATTAATTTATGAGCTTCTTAATCTTAAAGAAATAAAATAGTTAACTTAATTATAAATTAATTTATTCAAAATTATAATCATAACTTAAAATAAACTAATTTAATAAAATATTTAAGTAATGCAAAATCTTTTGAGACAATTCTTCGAATATTCTTAAAATATATTAATTATATACAAAATTATATAAAACATATTTATTATTTAAAAATTTATAAAATTACTAAAATTACTTTTAAAATAGCTTAAAAAAAATTTGAATTTTTATAAAATTAATTATTCCAAATCGTTTGAAATAAAAGAAGCTCAAAAATTAATTACTATCGTGGAGGGTCAAAATTGGGTGTCAACAAGTGTCCCTCGTTTGACTTGGATTGATGAAAGAAATTCCAGGCAAATGAAATTGACGAATCCAATTTTGACCGACCACATCTTCATCTTTAGGAAAGGGATTTCGGTACAGACTTTAGGAATTATGGCCGAACCCTGGAAATGGGTCTCCTACATATCTCAGGCTATATGAGAATTCATTGATCCCGCCTACATATCCCTCAACTTAGGGAATCAGGCTGCTTGTAGTTCGACTCAATCGGTTGAAAAGGAAATCTATTATGCAAGATAACCTTCGGTTGGGAAGAGTGACAAAATAAGTCGAGTATGAAAAGGAGGCTTGCAACCTCTTAGCCATGAATGTGGCGCGCTTCACACCCATAATTAAGAACTTACACAGACATAATTTCCAAAGCTCTTTGCGCATTGTCACTCAGATTGGAAAGCTGCTTCCGGTGAAAACTAAAATTTTCTGGATGCGAAACTAAAACCGATAAACCCAAGGAAAACCCTCATGCCTTCTGATAGGGGTGTGGTTTGATTGTGGTGGGAGTCGCTCCTCTGCTCGCGTCCTAAGAATTTGATACTCCTCTTCGGACTATGTCCCAGTTCGCTGCGAAGAAAAAGTTCCACGTTGTGCTGCATCCCTTTTGATGTCGTCCACATCTGTGGTTTGTTTGGAAAATTCATCCTTTCGGATGCTCTCGACAAAGACTAAGATAAAACTCATTAGCATAAAAAATGCAATTCAAATGGGAGATAGCGTCTTTTACTATGTTGACAATTAATTGTTCTCCTTGAACATTTGACATCAACCTCCTCCAGTTTGACGTAAAGCAAATAAAGCTTGTATCTCATATTTGCAACATAATTCTTCAATATACTCTTCCTTTGATATCAAAGTAATAAAATAGACTGGCGTATTATGTCGATGGTTTTCCTCGCGATGCATGGTGATAATGCTTTCTTGAGTAATGCAGCTGGTGTTGGTTTTCTCGCGATGGATGAAGATCTTTCCCGCGATGCGTGACTCGTCCTGCGATGCATGAATCTTCTTGCGATGCATGAATCTCTTCCCGCGATGCATGACTCTTCCCGCGATGCATGACTCTTTTTTCCGGCGATGCATGAATCTCTTTCCCGCAATGCATGAATCTTTTTTCCCGCAATGCATGTATCTTCTTTCTGCGATGCATAAGTCTCTTTCCTGCGATGCATGAATCTCTTTCCCGCGATACATGACTCTTTGCTCCTTTGAGAACTACAACAAATGATGACTTCTCCGTGATGCACTAAGATACAGATAATGCCTCCCCGGTATTGAACGGAGATAATGTTACACCGAGCAATGTAGGTAATCTTCTGGGTGGCGGTATCGTCTCATTCGACAATACAATATAAATAACCTTCAGGGTGAGAATATTATCATATCTGATAATATGATGCAGATAAATGTCTTCCAGGTATCTTTAGTTGCTAGAAAATAATAATATTGCTTTCTTCGAGGTTTTCATTTGTTCCATCTCCGAACACAGTTGCAATGTTCATTATGGACCTCGCCTTGCTGAGAATTTGAATGAAATAATGCTACTCATATTCCCGATTTCCTAGCATAAAAAGCACAAAACTTTTCCTGCATTCACATAAAAATTGTTAGTTTAAAATGAACTGATTTGTGTTGATCTCTTCGGTTGTCAATTCCTTGTCTTGCTAGCTCCGGTTGATATCTCCGATCTCCCGCTTCTTGGTAGATAAGACAAAACATTTTTATGCAACATAATTGGATCATGAAACAAAAGTTTTATGCAGAATAATTGGATCATGAAAGAAAAGTTTTATGCAGAATAATTGGATCATGAAAGAAAAGTATTAAGGAAAATAGATTTTCAAAAAGTAATATTTTGAAAAGGTCACTGTCAAGTGTCATGTCACGTCAAGCTTAGTGAACATTTTTGAAGTTGATGCTTCGGGGTCTATCTGATAACTCGTTGGAAAGATTTTGAAGATTTGTGAAGTTAGGGCGATCTGACTCTTGAGATAATGCTGAAGTTAACTTCAGATTTCGTAATGGACTTGGGGATCATTTGAAGTTACTTCCGAACTTCTGATGATGCTGGAGTCATTCAAAGTTATTCTAAACTTCTGATGAATCCTATTGAAATTTTTGAGGATGTCCTCAAAAATTTCTGTCCCAGTTAACTGTCTTGGAGTATCTTGAATCGTTGTCCCAGTTACAATTCTCAGCATAACTTTAGTCTTGACTTGTTGAAGAGATCTTCTTCTTGAGAATTTTTGAGTCCCTCTCAACAATTATGTCCCAGTTTCTATTGTGGAGAAAAAATAGAACTCTTACGGGAGATATGACCGAGCCGTTGTGGCGCCTACGTATCCCGTTGAGATAGGAATCAGGTCAAACGTAGTTCCCCTTCAAGGGTTAACAAAAATAAGAAATTTTAAACAAGGAATCGACCGAGGCTGACATAAGCCGCCTACGTAACTCATTCTTGAGAATTCAGGTCGAACGTAGTTCAAATATAAAAGGAAACAATTAAAAGGGGATAAAGGGTGACCGAGGCCGACATAGGCCGCCTACGTATCTCATTCTTGAGAATTCAGGTCAAACATAGTTAATTACAAGAGGGATAAAATTATAAACAAAACGATTACAAGCAAATAGAACGAATACAAGGAAATGACAGAAATACAAACTGAAACATCACACATAATATCGCTTGACAGCATCTGAGTTGATCGGTTTTGGCCATTCGGTGCCATCCATATCTGACAGTACCAAGGCACCTCCAGATAACACTTTGCGAACCATGTAGGGTCCTTGCCAATTTGGTGCAAATTTCCCATTGTACTCATCCTGATGAGGGAAAATGCGTTTGAGAACCAACTGACCAATTTCAAAAATTCTGGCTCTTACTCTTTTGTGGAAAGCACAAATCATTCTCTGTCGATACAGTTGACCATGACAAACAACAACCATTCTTTTCTCATCAATCAATGTTAATTGATCAATCCGCTTGAGAACCCATTCGGCATCACTCAATTCGGCTTCCTAGATGATTCTTAATGAAGGTATTTCAACTTCGGCAGGTATAACTGCTTCTGTTCCATATACTAACAAGTATGGAGTAGCTCTGACGACCGTCGTTCTGTAACCCAAAAAAGCATACGGCAACATCTCATGCCAACCTCTGTGATTGCCAATCATTTTCCTCAGAATCTTCTTGATGTTCTTGTTGGCGGCTTCTACAGCTCCATTCATTTGGGGGCGATAGGCGGTTGAGTTTTGATGAGTAATCTTGAATTGTTCACATATCTCTCTCATCAAATGACTATTGAGATTCGCTCCATTGTCAGTAATGATGGAATCTGGTACTCCAAACCTACATATCAAATTGTTGCGAACAACATCAGCTACAACAATCTTGGTCACCGACTTATACGAAACTGCTTCTACTCACTTGGTAAAGTAGTCAATGGCAACCAAGATGAATCTGTGTCTGTTAGAGGCGGCTGGCTCTATTGGACCAATGACATCCATGCCCCAAGCTACGAAAGGCCAAGGAGAACTCATGGCATTGAGTTCGTGAGGCGGTACTCTAATCAAATCTCTGTGTACTTGACATTTATGACATTTTTGCACAAACTTGTAACAATCATGCTCTATAGTCATCCAAAAATAACCGGCTCGTAGGATCTTTCTCGCCAAAGTGAGCCCATTCATGTGAGTACCACAAACTCCAGCATGTATTTGTTCTAGAAGCTTCGCAGCTTCACTAGCACTAACGCATCCGAGAAGACCTAAATCTGGAGTCCTCCTATAAAGGATTTCTCCACTTGGAAAGAAATTGTTAGCCATACGGCGTATTGATTTCTTCTGGTTGAATGTTGTATTCTCAGGATAAGTCCCGGTCTCCAAATACTTCTTGATGTCAAAATACCAAGGCAAGCCATCTAGCTCCGCTTCAACATGTGAACAATGAACAGGATGTTCTTTTACCTCTATATCCAAAGGATCAATATAACTTGTATCTGGATGTTTGATCATTGAGGCAATGGTGGCAAGAGCATCAGCCAACTCATTCTGTATCCTGGGAGTGTGTCTGAATTCAATCTTGCGGAATCTTTTGCACAACTTCTATATATACTACACATACGGTGTGATCTTTGGGTTCTTTACGGCCCATTCTCCTTGAACCTGGTGGATTAACAGATCTGAATCTCCAATTACTAACAACTCGTGAACGTTCATATCAATGGCCATTTTCAAACCAAGGATGCAAGCTTCATATTCATCCTTGTTGTTTGTGCAATCAAATCGGAGTTTAGTAGCCATAGGATAGTGTTGACCAGATTCTGACACTAAGACCGCTCTGATACTTTTTCCTTGGTGATTTGCCGCTCCATCAAAGAATACTCTCCAACCTGGGTATGCTTCAGAAATGTCTTCTCCCACGAACACCACTTGTTTATTCGGGAAGTATGTTTTGAGCGGTTCATACACTTCATCAACTGGATTCTCGGCGAGATGATCAGCTAAGGCATGTGATTTTATCGCCATTTGGGTCACGTATACAATATCAAACTCACTCAAAAGCATTTTCCATTTAGCCAATTTCCCGGTCGGCATCGCCTTCTGAAAAATATACTTCAACGGGTCCATCCTGGAAATGAGGTATGTAGTATACGAAGACAAATAATGTCTTAACTTCTGAGCGATCCAGGTCAAAGCACAACATGCCCTCTCCAAAAGAGTGTAACGGGCCTCGTATGGAGTGAATTTATTGCTCAAGTAGTAGATGGCTCGCTCCTTCTTCCCAATTTCATCATGTTGACCAAGCACACACCCGACTGTGTTATCTGAGACAGATAGATACAACAACAAAGGACTTCCTTCTCACGGAGGAACCAATACCGGTGGATTGGACAAATAATTCTTTATGGCATCAAAAGCAGTTTGACATTCTCTGGTCCACTTGGTTAGGGCATCTTTCTTCAACAACTTAAAGATGGGCTCACAAACAATGGTGGATTAAGCTATGAATCGGCTCATGTAGTTCAACCTTCCCAGGAAACTCATCATTTCTTTCTTGGTCTTCGGAGGAGGTAACTCTTGAATTGCTTTGATCTTGGAAGGATCAAGCTCAATACCCCTTCTGCTAACTATAAATCCCAACAACTTGCCAGCCGCTACTCCAAAAGCACATTTGGTGGGATTTAGCTTCAAATTGTATCGACGTAGGCGATCAAAGAACTTCCTCAAGTGAGTCAAGTGATCCGAACTTTCACGGGATTTGATTATGATATCATTTACATACACCTGGATCTCCTTGTGAATCATATCATGAAATATGGTTGTCATAGCTCTCATATAAGTAGCGTCGGCGTTCTTGAGACCAAAAGGCATCACCCGATAATGATATACACCCCACGGTATAATGAGGGCTGTCTTTTCTGCATCTTTTTCATCCATCAGGATCTGGTGATAACCCGTATAACAATCCACAAATGACTGCATGTCATGTTTAGCACAGTTATCAATGAGAATGTGAATGTTTGGCAATGGAAAATTATCTTTCGGACTAGCTTTGTTGAGATCTCTATAATCGATGCATATTTTGATCTTTTCGTCTTTCTTGGCAACCAGAATAATGTTTGCTAGCCAAGTTGGATATTGCGTCACTTCCACTACTTTAGACTCAATATGCTTGGTAATCTCCTCTTTGATCTTTAAACTCAACTCTGGCTTGAATTTCTTAGTTTTCTGCTTCCCTGGAGTGAAATCTGGATTGATCGGTAGCTTATGGGAAACCATGTTTGTACTTAACCCTGGCATATCCCTGTAAGACCATGCAAATACATCGATGTATTCTAAAAAAAAATGAACCAGGTCCCTTCTCTAAGCTTCAGTCAGATGGACACTGATTCTTACTTCTTTGACACATTCTTCATCTCCTAGGTTCACAGTCTCAGTTTCTTCCAAATTTGGTTTGTGCTGGTCTCAAATTCGAAACTCCTCAGCAACATGTTCGGGTACCGCATTTTCTTCTTCATATTCCTCGCGTTCATCATCACCTGCCTCATTTTGTTCGTTCGGCTCGTGACATTACATGATATTGGCAGGTTTTAAATTACTATTACTGAAATCATAAACAAACAAAGTTAGAAAAGTAAAACATAAACAAATAAGTAAATAAACAAATTTTCGATAAGAGAGGCTTTTCATTTAAACTGAAAAACAGACACAAACTTTGGCCATGACCAAAGGTCATTCCTCCTTATTAAACATTACAGGGGAATTTAAAAACTCAAACAGGTAAAAACTAGCATAAAGGGTGGGTCTCGGGCCTCTTTCAGACTACCACCAATTTTTTAAAACAAACATTAACACGTGTCCTTTCTACCAAGATGAGCGGGGAATCAGAATCGGTGTGTATATCCAGTTGAACAATTGCTTCTCCGGATCAGCATCACGGATGCCCGATGTCCCGGCCACTCCCTCGACGATTGCATCAACTTCCTCGAACATGCCAAAAATTCCTTCCCCAAGCCCACCATCATCGACATAATCTCATACTGGAAATGACTGGCACATATGAGGTATTGGCCTGGCCAACGCTCGATCAACACTCTTGTTCATCACCTCCGCTTCATCATCATCTGTGGGGACTGTTGACACCCAATTTTGACCGACCTTTAACCCTTTCGGGAGTGCTATTCGATTAAATACGTTTTTTTTTTAAAACGTATTTCGGGTTTAAAATTTTAATCATTTTTGTCTAAAAATTATTTATTTTCTCATGCTTATTTTGCCAAGATTATTGTAATTAAATTTAATTATTATATTTACCGATAGTTAAACTCAAAATAATTATTTTACTCAAAATTTAAGTGATTTTAATAAAATTATAAATAGTGTAGTTTCTTATTTATTGAATAGCATTCCCTTAATTTCTCTCCAAATCATTTAAATTTTAGCCTATCCTATTCTAATTGCTTTCAATTTCAGCCTATTCAATTCCCTTTCTCATTTCAATTCTAGCCTGTCCTAGTTTAATTCGTTTCAATTATAGCCATTGTTGATGGCAATTTTGGCCCACTACTATTCCAATTTTTCAAGATTTCAAACCCTCATTTAATCCCAACCGTCCATCCCTCAAGGTAAAACCCTAGATTAAATCCTAGCCGCTCATCTAAACTAATCCTACGGTCAAGATTTGATCCCCTAACCTTCCTATTTTAAAACCTAATAAACCAAAACTTGGACCTATTCATCCTCTTCTCCAAAAAAAAAAAAACAGCCGCACCACCCTCATCCTCCCTACTCGCTGCTCCGACCACCACTAGAGGCGGTGATGCCCTCCCCCATTTTCTCTTCTTCCCCTCCCCGTCGTCCTCTTTCTCTCTCTCTCCTCCATGTCTCCCTCTTCTCCGACGAAGAGGTCGACAACAACATCGGAAAATATCTCCAGCGACCGGCGAGAACTGCAGCAGGCAGCCGCTGTCAACCAGCAGCACACAACAGCAGCTCCTTCGTCCCTCGCAAGCGGCGACAGTCGTTGTCCACCAGCAGATCCTTCGTCCCTCGCAAGCGGCGACAGCCGCTGTCCACCAGCAACAGCCAGCCGTCGACAGCGACAACCAACAGCAGCAGCAGCAACCGCCGGTGAGAGGCGAGCCACCAGCAGCAACAATGACAACCAGCAGCTCCAGCCGCAGCAGCAGCAGCCTCCGGCAAACAATCAACGCTATGACAATGAAAATGAAGTTTTTCGATAGGGACTGATCTTTACAGATCTGTCCCAGGTATGAACATTTATTTTAAGCCTTAAATATTTATACAGGTGGGTCGTTTGTTCATTAGTGTTCTTCCTTTGCTGAAATTTTTATAGAATTTTAAACTAGTTGGATAGCATGTCATGTTTTGGTCTATGAAAATTCTTATCTTCATTGCTATGTTCTTCCTTGTGATGGGTTGTTCCTAATCTATTGCAACTGATTCTTTGATATTATAATAAATTTGTGTTCGTTATTCAATAGGCTCTAAAGGGGAATTTTCCAGATTTATTAAACTCTTGATTGAACAGGAAATTTCGTCCGATATATCTTCCTTTTTCGTTGTATACCATGCTCGAGTATATACGGTAAGAGTTTGATTTAATATTGTCGAACCATTCTCTTGTCTTGCTGATTAATTGTGTTACCTTATTTTAGCGGTATGATTTATCGATTTATGGCAATGGTTGCTGATATTCGTGATTAATCGATTCTAATTGATTAGGGTGTTAATAACTTCTTACCTTATTTAAATGGATGAATATTTTCTTACTTTTTATATTTGGTAAATTAATATTATTTTGGCTCTTCTTTATTTAAGGAAATGATATTGCTCCTAATTTATTCTTTCCTTTATTATGTGCCCCCTCTCTTTGCTATATAAAGGAGACCTCTCTTTGCATCAAGGGGACACGGACTCACGCTTACATGCTCTCAATACTAAAAAATAATAATTTAAGGCTCTAAAAGAAAAGTAATAAGAGTTTTCCAGCTTTCAAAAGTTTCCTTGCTTGGGTTTGTTGTTCAAATTTGTTTGCTAATTGCTTAACCGTGGAAGCATCCGGGTTAGTCTCTCCATCTTTTTTTATGCGTATGCTTATTTTGTATTTAAGTTCATACTTGTTGTTCATCTATATTGTGCGTGCCCGCTTGCCTTAAATTAATTTATATTGCCAATGTATGAAAACTAATGTCATTTTTCTCTGTTACATTATATATTTGTGGTGTGCTACCTCCTTTGTTTAACAGGTTTTGAACCTAAGGTTCAAGACATCGAAGAGTTCGCCTGAGCGGATGGAATTAGCTTTCCGTTAAATTTTAATTTCAAATCTGTATTTTTGTTTACTATTCCTTGTTATTTCGGTTTGTAATAATTTGTAGCTTTAACTCTCTCTCTCTCTATTATATATAAAATATATTTGGGGATCGTTTAAGGGGGGAGGGGGATTTACGTGCTCTTTGCTTATCCTATTGTAATTTATTTATGTTAATAAGCATGCCTATAGGATTGTTGGTTGTTTGATAGTTCATATCTAATAACTTCGCGTTAGATTTAACTAAAATAAAAATAAAAATTACCATTCCTTTAATCACCTAAGTTGTGACTCAAAATAATCAACCACCTCTTTAAAGCTTTGTCTAACCATGTTTAAAATTAATAATGTGTTTAATTGACTCAAATTCTCATTGTAACTTATTTATGTGATTTGCATATCCGTCGCTTAATGTAAATAATAAATGACATCTATTCCTTTATATGTAAAATAAATAAGCATTTTGTCGTTATTTATATTAATTTATTTCTGCCATTTAGATATAATGCTCATAGGGCTTAATTAAATTTTCAGCATACTAATGAGTATAGGAATTCATGCATATAGGCTTAAACTTCAGTTTCACTTAGAAAGCATGCCTATAGGTTCGCTTAAATAATTAGTAAAAATCATGCCTATAGGATTAATCACAACTTCAACATTTGCATATTTAGAAGCCCTGCCTATAGGATTCCACTAATAAGATCATGTTAATCAATTTGTTAGACTCGTATTTCTAATAATTTCTAGCATTTTAAATCATCGAAATAACCTGATGTGATTATTTTCTGCTCACTGTTAATATTTTCTGCATCTGTAGCATAATTTGCCACTCAAAAATAATTTAATTAACTATTTCCAGCATGTATAAAATTAACTTACCCGACTATTTCCTGCTCTGTAAATGCTAGAATATTTTTGCCTGCAGATGTGAATAACTTCTGCATGTATTTTAGCTGTTGTCATTCTTAAATAAACTGTTCCAGAATGCTAAATGGTTTTTGAATATTTGCTACCCCGATCAGTTTCTGCCCCCAAAGTATTTAATTTTCTGCCTCATGACCACTTGTTTTGCCATCTAAAATCAGCTACTGAATTGCTGCATCTAATAAATTGATTGCCATTTAAAATAAATTTCTGCATTGGTGATCACTTTCATGTTGTATTGTAAAATCAATCGATAAGATCTGCATTGTCATAATTTTCTGCCCTTTTTCCAAATGTTTAATACCTGTTTATCTATTTATATGCCACACACTTAACATGAGACCTTTCACTAATTACGTGTGTTTGAAAGCATGCTAATAATTAAAATTTAGAGGCCAACTTGAGATTTCTTATGCTAAATACTCGGCTTATTTGTTTTGCTTGATGTCTAGAGGGCCTAATTAGGAGCCTATATTTTAATTTTAGTCTAAAACCACCTTGATAGAAGTCCAATGCCTCTTGGACATTAAATGGGGACGCTAGGCACTTTCTAGGACGTAATGCATGCGGAAGGTGGGGTAGGGGTAGTTAGACCCTTACGGAGATGATGAAAATTGACTTAGGCTTAAGACGACAAACATTGGTTTTGTCTTTCCAAATATTAAGTCGAGCGTTGATTCGTAAAGTGTGTTAGTTTTCATGGTCTCCTTTTCCTCTTTCCCTCTATTTGTTTTATAATTATGTTATTTTGGGTTAGTTTTGTTATAAAAAATAAATAAATAAAATAATTGTTTCGCTTATCTATTTGTGTATAATTCTATCTTCTCGCTTATCTCTTTGTTTATTTGTTTATTGTTTATTTATATCACTTAGTAAGCATGCTTAATTAAATAATAAACAAATAAAGTGACCTTAATTGCAACTCGTAACCCCCATATAAATTGCATGAGATACGGCCGGAACCCATCTTTGTGGACCTCAAGGGATGCTTAACACCTTCCCCTCGAGGTAATTTGAACCCTTACCCGATCTTTGGTTCGTTGATCCCTTAGTCAGATTAGTTAGGTTAGATAGGCGCCCTAACGCGCCTTAATTCGTTAGGTGGCGACTCTTCAATTAAGCTCGAAAACCCAAAAAGAGTTGTTAGGTCGTGCACCGAAATCCATTTTTGTGAGAAATGAGACGCGACAGAATGGCGACTCTGCTGGGGAAACCCCTAGGTTCTTACTATTACGTGTTTCATGCTTATGTGGGTTTTACTTTGTTTGTTTATTTCCATGTTTCATCCTTCCCTTTTTTCCCTTATTTATATATTTTCATGCTTAATTCCATGTCTCATTTTCCTTATTGGTTTAATTTTCTTGCTTGTTTATATGTTTATTTCCTTTTATCTTCGTATTTATTTATTATTTTCCATAAACTGTCTATGTGTTACTGCTTTCCATTTATATGCTAAATGTTACTGCTTTGATAAACTGTCATTCCGCTCATACTTCCCCCAATCGGGACCCCCTTCCATCTTTTTTTTATTTCCTCGTGATGGTGTGTGACTTTGCACATCTCACAAATACTCCAATTCTCTTCAAACACCCTATATTAGAGAGATGGCTGAGGCATGGCAGATGCAGATAGTTTTACTACCGTGGAACCATGTGCTTTCTCACATAGAACCCCTTCAAGTCCGTGTCTACCCAACTCTCAGAAATCGTAATTAGGTCATACATGCTGCATAAACCTTAGGTGGTTTGACCCTTGGTGTCAATTCACACTCTTAGTAGCCACTCTATCGTCTAAAGGGCCCCAACACCCTTTAGACAAATTGCATATTATGTGTCAATGTGGTCATAATAATTAAATCAAGCCTAATTTATGCCAAAATGGAGTTTAGAATACGTTTGTTATTTGTTTGCAGTCATGGCCGCTCCCAACTTCCCAAACACGCAAATGGTGTTAAAAGCGAATGATCTCCTGAAAAGATGGTGGGTGAGTATCAAGAAAGATCATGAGTTGGAAATCCGCAAACTACTAGGTGGACTGACTTTCCTTCTATTTGTTGCTCCCGATCGCTACATGATCATGGCTTTGCTGAAATTCTGGGATCCCGCAAGATTGGTTTTCAAATTCAGGGACTTCGAGCTAACCCCAACACTCGAGAAAATTGGTGGGTTTGTCAACCTTCCTTTTCAAGGGCGCCAAATGATTGTGCCACACAAGCAATCACCGAAGAAGTTCTTGAAGAGTCTAGGGTTGAAGAGTAATTTGGAGTTAGACTGTTTAGATTCGGGTTGAATTTCTATAGAATTTCTGTATTCGCGTTTTTGCGACAAGAACGGACATAGACTTTTCAATAAAGAGTTTGGTTGACCTGCCAGACAATGGCAGAAATATCGTCTGAGAGCCTTCGCCATCGCACTATTGGGATCTTTAGTTTTTCCTATGAATGGAGGAAAGATCAACACTACACTGGGTTATGTGGTTCGCATGCTAGCCCAAGGCGGACCAAATCCTCTGAAGACGATAGTACCCATGATACTTGCAGAAATGATAAGGGCACTATCCGCGTGCGCCAACGGTAAAAGATATTTCGAAGGTTGCAATCTTTTGCTGCAACTCTGGGCTACCGAACACTTTTACAAGAGGCCTGACATGGTAGATATCTTGAATGGCGTGGGAAACAAAATCTTCAGTCACCCCATAAGGATGATTCGTTTCTCTGCCCCTGTAGGAACGGATGACTGGTTTATGTATCTAAAAGAGCGGTCTGGTAATCAAATCCAATGGAAATATCAGTGGTTAGGATCTCGTCACGCCATCGTTAGAGGGCATGATCTTTATTTCATCGAGCTCATTGGCCTAAATGGGGTTCAGCCGTATGCACAACTCCGAGCCCTCCGCCAGTTCGGACAAGTCCAAATGATACCTTTACGATCTCATATGGGCCACTACGGGTACAACTTTGGGCCAGAAACACCACAAGTCGACACCATACTACAAAGATGGGAGGGGGTGATAACTATCGATATTCGAGAGCAACAACCTTACTGCACACCCGAGTATTCCGCATGGATCTTAGAGGATGCTGAGCATAAGGACCTTAGTGAAGGAGGTCTTCCCAGTTTTGGTGATGAAATGGAAAGAAGATGGGCCCGCAATATTCTGAACAATGACTACGACGTGACCCCGGAAATGAGAGAGCAGATTGCACCAAACATTGGAGATCAGCATCTTTGAAGTTTTTGTTTTAGATTTTATTTCCCCATGTTATCCCAAAGCCCTTTAGTCTATTTCTAGTTTTGCTTTAGTCTGCGATGTAATAGTTTGAATTTATTCAATATAAAGATCATTTTCCCTTTATTTCTCTAACTCTAAACTCCAAATTGGCAAACAAGGCTTGATTTAGTCATTGTGCATCACTTATATGTCGTCTTAGGCCTACCTCTGGCTCAATGAGGTCCATTGCATTTAGGGCGTTTATTTCAAACAATATGCTATTACTATAAATTTGCTCTAATCTCTAACACCTTTTCCTGTTGATTCTATTGTTGTTCCCATTCCTTAAGGTTGATCTATTTTCCATTCTGGCCCATACAAGATCTAAAGGTACTCCCCCTTCTCCTCCTCCTCTTCAAAGGACAAGCTACAAGGATAAGGGTAAAATGGTTGACGACAACAGCACCAACGAAAGGGTCGAGACCTCTGAAGGAGGACAGCTTTCGAATGATCTTGCTTCAAGACTCGAGCGCAAAATCTTGGAACTTGAGGAAGAAGTGGCCCACATGCGCGAATTGGCTAAGTTGTCCATTTCTCTCGAAACCCCTTTGGGAGAAAACATAGACAATCACCCTTTCACTAACCAAGCAAATTTACCAAACAACCCGCCACTCAATACAACCCGACCTAACCTCTCTCACCCCAATATTTTCCCACCACCTCATAACCAAAATACCCAAATCCCATTTCACCAATACAACCAGCAAAATAAAACAAGCATCCTGGAACCAACTACAAACCATAATACAAACCCCTCAGGAAATAACAACCTTAACCCCATATATGTCGAGACTGCTGACTATCGTGAATCAGAGTCCTCTCAAAAGGACATTCTGATAAGAACCCTGACAGAAAGGTTGGACAATTTGGCCAACAGAGTGCAGCATGTAGAAGGAAACAAAAGGTTGGAAGGATTGAACTATAAGGATTTGTGCATACACCCCGACGTAGAACTGCCAGAAGGATACAAGCTTCCAAAGTTTGAAATGTTCAATGGCATCGGAGATCCCAAAGCCCACCTACGAATGTATTGTGACAAGCTCGTAGGGGTGGGAAG
This sequence comes from Solanum etuberosum, assembly GCA_029582245.1. Lineage (NCBI taxonomy): Eukaryota > Viridiplantae > Streptophyta > Magnoliopsida > Solanales > Solanaceae > Solanum > Solanum etuberosum. The sequence continues at coordinate 1,921 of JAJONR010001899.1, read as the reverse complement.
AGATGAGAAGATACGCATGAAGCTGTTTATGAGAAGTCTCACCTGGGAGGCTCTATCATGGTATATTGAACTACACCCTCGGAAATGGTTTGAGTGGGTGGACATGGCAACAGACTTCATGAACAGGTTTGGGTTTAATGTAGAGAATGCACCCTACTGGTTCTACATCCAAAACTTGAAGAAGAAGCCTAGTGAGTCCTTTAGGGACTATGCCATAAGATGGAGGTCCGAGGTGGCTAGGGCCAGACCTCCTATGGAGGAATCTCAGATGAAAGATTATTTCATCCGCGCCCAAGAGCCACAATATTATGACAGGATGATGCTCGTGGCTGAGAAGAGTTTTGCTGATATCATCAAATTAGGTGAAAGAATTGAAGAGGGCATCAGAAATGGGACTATCATCAACCTCGAGGCCTTACAAGCCACTAACAAGGCTCTACAATCCGGTAGCATGATAGAAAACCGGAAGAAAACAAATTCGGTAATGATGGCTCAGGGAGCCAAAACCCCTCCCAAATACCAAAGGTCAACTCCACCCTCATCTCCATATCCTCAATCGCCATCTCCATATCCTCAATCTCCATCTCCATATCCCCCAGCTCCACAACCCATATCTCATCATCCCATGCCAATATACTATCAAAATTCTCCTCCTCAATATCAGCAAGATCCTGTCTATAACGCCCAACCCACATATTTACAAGATCCACCACCCACTCAAACACCAAACTACCGCAACAGACCTCCATATGAAAGAAGACCCGCAAAAACCTATACCCTTCTGGCCGAACCCATAGCCCAGCTTTATGAGAGGTTGAAAGAGGCCGGATATGTTGCCCCAATCCCTGCATTCCCTGTAGATGTCCGTGCAAAATAGTACGACCCTAATAAGGTCTGTGCTTATCACTCTGGGATGAAGGGTCACACTACTGAAGTCTGCAGAGCTTTGAAGGTCCAGATGCTGATTGATACAAAGGCTATCCAGCTCAAAGATTCTGCACCAAATATTGAAAATAACCCTCTTCTGAACCACCAGGTCAACATGGTGGAAGAAGGTGACACTTTGGATTAGGAGGAATCCATTTGGGCTCTCGAGCCAGAAGAAGCAATGACTGCTACCACCCAAACGCCAGTTGTAGTGCAGAAACGTGTTCCTTTTGAGGTTGAGGTTGCCATACCCACGCCCTCATTCACAGTTCTTAGAGCACCTCCTCCCATCCAGTTTGATACCCATGTTGTCCCATGGGATTACAAAAAAGGGAAGACAAAGGTGGATGAAGCAGACGCTGCAGCAGGAGTGACTAGATCCAGAAGAATTTACACTCCAGAAAATTTGGTTCAGGGTAGCTCTAGCAAATCCAAGGCACCAATTGTAGAGCTCGAAGATCAAGGTGTTTGGAAGAAGGTGCAAGCTAAAGAGTACTATGTTGTTGAACAATTGAGCAAAACCCCATCCCAGATATCCATCATGTCATTGCTGCAATCTTCTGAAACTCATCGGAACGCTCTTCTGAAGGTCCTGGGCGAAGCCTATGTCCCGCCTAGCATCTCTCACGGGGAGGTGGCCCAAATGGTTGGGCAGATATTTAAAGCCTACAGGATATCTTTCCACGAAGATGAGCTGCCACTCAAAAGAACATCCCACAACAAGGCTCTGTATATTTCCACTCAATACCAGAACAAGGTCATCACCAAAGCTTTGGTCGATTCAGGCTCCGGTTTGAATATTTGCCCTCTAAGCACGTTGACAAGGCTGGGTGTAGATAGTGCGAAGATCCAAACCTGGAAGATGAATGTGAGAGCATTTGATGGCTCTCAGAGGGGTACTATTGGAGAAATAACCTTGGACATGCTCATTGGTCCTGCCACATTCCCAATAGCGTTCCAGGTCTTGGACATTCCGTCCTCATACAACCTACTG